>VXBP01009036.1:167341-225978 GCA_013400115.1 Rhinopomastus cyanomelas | reverse complement strand
CCCTTCCAGTCTGTAGTGATTCTATGATTCTTTGATTCTATGAAGTTGTGTGTGTTCAGTTCTGCCCTTTGTTAGTCTGAACAATGCAGCAATGACAATTTTTATAAAAGCATCATTCAGCATCAAGGTTGTCTTACAGTAAGTTCCTATTTCCGACTGACTACAGTAAAATCTTGACCTCTGTATTTAAATGTGTTTTGCTGTATATTTACGCTGTTTTGGAGGTTTTTTCTTTTTCAGTTTCAGTTTACTTAAGTTCTACCCTCCCTCTCTTCTTTGTTCGTGATCCCACCCATTTCCTTGCTGGTACAAGGGTTTAACTGACTTCTTAATGAGCCAATTCAGCTCTTCACAAAGAGAAGAAAAAGTTTTCATGTTTATTTAAGGTACTGAACTATTTCATCCAGGTGTGGAGCAGCACCTGCACTGGTACAATGGAGGGAGGAGGCAAAAGCAAGGCAATCCTTCAGCTAATATGGGGATTGAGCTAGTCTAAGAGCTCATTGTCACTCAAACCCCCTGAGTGCCAGCAGGGCAGCCCAGCACCCTCTCTTGAGTCATTTCTGGTGCTTGTCTCCTCCTGAATGAGTCAGTTTAGCTTGCCAGGCAGGTAGGAAATAATGAGAAAAAATAAATATTGTTTTTGCTTGGTTAGCAAACAGAATTGACTTGCCAAGGGTTCAGACAAATAACAGGATTGTAGCAAGGGAAATATGGGGAATTTGTGGCCAGGAGGAAAAGAGCAACAGATCCTCTTCACAACTGCAGTGGTGTGCAGTTACCTCAGCTCAGTCTTGCAGAGCTTCACATTGATGATTCAGGCACATAATGCAGCAGAGCTGATCTCATGGCTTACTGCCACCAAAATGTTTGGCCAAGCTCCTCCTTTCTCTCTTCCTTTCACTTCCTTTTTCTGTCATTTGGTGTTATGTTTATCTGTCAGCTTAGCAAGCTGGATCAGTTCATGATGTAGCTGAAGGAGAGCCAAAACCAATGCTGGGGAGGGTATGGACATTTGAGGCTGGAGGGAGGGATGGTGGGCATGGGAATATGAGGCCTCCTCTTTCTCTCTTGGCAATGGATCAGGGTAATTGACTTCATAGTACAGCACTTTCAGTCGAAAGGAAGAGTGGTAACAATCTGATAGAAGTTAGTGATTTATCTGTATTTCACTCCCCTTTGTCTTGATGAGTATTCAAACTGCCTTAGCAGCTCTTCATTTCCTTAGTATGTTAGATCTGTTTCTGATGGCACCAGTCCAGTCTCTTGCAGCCTTTCACATGGTTTTCTTGCCCTAGGTGTATATCCAAAATAGAATAAAATGGGTTTGTTCTTACCTTCACACTCAAGTGTTGAAGTTCGTATGAAGTATTGTTTATGAGTGTTATTTTAAAGAAAATATGACAAATAAAATTAAATATTTGATCCATAAATGTATGAATATGACTTATGGAAAGATCTGCTTTTAGCATTGTGTTGCTGATGTCTGGGCAGAGCAGTTTGGTGAAGAGAAAGCTCAATATTTGAAGCATCTTCATGAGAAGACTTTGAAGTCGTATTTATAAAAAGAACTTTAAGCTGAGATAACATCCTTACTTTAAAAAAAAAAAAAAAAGGAAAAAAACCTGTGTGTTTTGGTTTCCTGTTTAAAAAGACAAGTCTGGCAAAGCCAAAAGGGATTTAGCTGGGGAGGAGCATTGCTGGTGCTGGTGACTTGTCTAACAGGCTGTTTATACAGTAAAGTACCAGACAAAAAATGACTGGCAATTGTATATGTGTTTCAAAAGACCATAGGGGAATAGGGCTTTTATAGACAGTCACTGATAGTGCAGTTTAATGTCTGTTTTAAATATCATAGTTATTTGGTAGGTGAACAAAGCCTCTTATGTTAGATAAATCTTAGTTGCACCTCTGCTTAGATAAGAGGTTTTTGTGTACTGCCAGCTGGTTTTCTCTAACCCCAGTTTCATGACCCCAGTTGTGTAAAGGCATTCCAGGAGGATGTGAGCATCCCCTTCATAAAGCAAGAGAAGTAGTACAACATATACACAGAATCTTTATGTCCGCTGGCACTTTTAGCAAAGGAAGGTTTAAGGCTTTTTTGCAGCAGAAATGTGGTATTAGTTATCTAGGTCCTTTAATAAAGGGTTTTAAGGGCGGTGTGTGTGGATCCCAGGCCTTTTTCAGATGTAGATAGGGGGAAGTTAGTTGTCAGTCATAATGCTTCTGAGCTGACCATATTCTTGCCCTGCCAAGAAAACCTACGTGGCATCTGTCTACTGAAAAACTTCAAAGGTTTTGTCAGGACATGTGCTTTTCCTTCTTTTTCAATTTAGCTGATCATAAATTGGTGTTAGCTCAGAAATTTCCCTGAGTTTCATTTCTGATCTCGCTCATCTTTAACTAGTAAGTGTGAAGAAAACACCTCTAAAATGACAAGTATCTGCAGCTGCGGGGGAAGTGTGTAGCTCCTGCAGAGCATTAGTTGATCCATCTTCATGTTACTGCATTTTGCTGGGTTGTTTGTCCATAGTCATTTCATACATTCTCTTAATCTTTAATCTATGGTGTTTATTCCTTATGCTAATTTGTCTTAGGAGAATGAAACTGTTCTTGAATCGGTATTTACATCTGGAAATTGCAGCAGTTACTCTGATTTCTCCCTCAAGACAGTAAAATATGATTCGGCTTTAGTCTTGTTGGGAGTTGTGAAACGCTTGGATGTTTGATGTGCTGCCCTTTAGACTAGTATCTGCTGGTTAAAAACAAGCACATGCTTTCGGGAAGCTTCTTGGAGAACCTGTCCAGCTGATTTGAGGGCAAGTATTTGGTAAAAAACTAAGAGAAGTATTTAAAGCACTATCAGCTTAGTCTTACCTAGCAGAATGGATTTTCAGAAACTAGAAGTCGGGAACCACACTCTAATGAGTGGAAGCAATCCTTGCCTTCCTGCTCTCTGGAATTCTAATGTGCTTGTGTAGAGAGCATGAGGGTGGTTGTGGGAGGGTACATTTAAGAGTGCTTTAAAATCTCCAGGGCTTCTAAGGAATTTGAGACACCTGTAGGCCTTGAATAATACTGATTTATATCGGTGAAGAGTTTATGAAATCCCCATAAAAGATAGAATTTTGAGTGGCTTAAACCTTTATTTACAATTCAATACTGAGGGGAAGTTGAAGCCTCTCTCCTCCCTCCAATCTCTCCCCTTTAACCTCTGAATTACTGAACTGGATGGAAATCTATCAGTCAATTAAATGTTGCTGTGAGCTTCAGAGGCTCTAACAAAAGTTGGCAGTGCACATTTAAGTTTCTGGAGCTTTTCTAACTTTCTTAGAGCTCTTCAAAAGCAAATTATATTTCTAGTTGTATCCAGGGTGAGCCTAGTGTTAAGATAAAAAAACCTCCAAGTCGGCTGCCGCAGATGCAATTTTGCACCTGCAAGCTCTGGGTATTTTGTAGATCTTTGCATGTCCTGTCCATACAGATAAGCATCATTTGAGTTACACACCAAAGATATGGAAAACCAGTGGCTTTGTAAGTAGCACTGGGAAAATAAGTGTTTATAATATTCTCATTTGGATAGAACAGCATGAAAAATTGAAGAAATCGTAACAGGCAGTTATAGCTGGTGAAGTGATGATATTAAAGCCCTGACAGGAGACAATAATTTTAATTAGCAACTTCTGTTATAGAAACTTTAAGCACTGGCCTCAAGTCAAACCCTGGTTGTTGGTAAATGGCTTTTGTCATATTTTTGGCGGTGTATAAAATTTTCATCCTGTGGATGTGCTGTGTCTTTAGAGGAAAAGACAAAAATGAGTGTGTGGATGTGTGGTTCTTGCTTACTTAGTAACAGCAATAAATCTTTCTTCTAATTATGTTTTACAAGCAGCAGAATATCAGCATTACTGGATGTGTTTATTCTACTGTAGAAACTTTGAGTTATTCCAGTAAATTTATTTTCTCGTCAGTTTTAAGTACTTCAACTGTTGTTTCTGTGACTGTAGCTGTGTAGAATCCAAAGCCAGGTTTTATGTATCTGTCAGCTGGGCTTTCTAATGTCCTTTTTACTTCCCATTGCCATTCATGGTCTTCTCAACATTGCAGTTGTTGATGTGGCATTACTTGACTGGACTCACAGCATGAATGTTACAACTGATGACTGTATTGGCTTTTGTTGGGCAGCACAGGAAAGTTCTGTATGGATTTTAAACCCTTAGGAGTCTTGTTGGACAGTTCAGTGTTTAATTCCTTTAATCTAGGGAATCTGTCCTTCTGTGAGATTTTCAGCAAAGCTCTTTTCCTACTGGATTTGTACCGTTATTTTAATATCATCTCCTTGCAATGCCTCATTCAGCGATCCTGGTCTAAAAGCACTACTAACTCATTGGAAATGCATTGCTTTGCTCTGTACACAGAATTTTCATTTGAGATGACTTCTGTTTTGTATTGGGTAAGACAGTGGAGCCAAGTCCCATTTCCTTCCAGCAAACTGTGACAGAGAAGTTGAACGGAATGCTTCCTCATTTTTCAGGTTCCCTCTTTTGGGAATTACAGAGAAATTACAGGTTGTTTAAGGCAAAACCTTTGGCTTCAGGTGAGAACTTGAGGATTCACTGTATGTGAATCCCAATTCAAAGGGCTTATCTGTGAGAACACATGTTGAACTGCCACCAGTGCTGCATGAGGGAAGAAAACAACATTGATGTGTTAGTGCTGTTGTGTCTGAGTTGGATTTGGGCTCTCTCCCAGGCTTGTGACTAGGGATTCACATCTCTCCCTAATGGCTAAGCTGAATGCAATAATGCTAATGCTTCTGTGACAAGTCTAAAAGGCTGTCAGATGAAACTGGATCATGTTCTCAGCTGGTAATGGTTTGTATAGCTGCCTAGATGAACCCTAACTATCTGTGGCGTAGGAAGATAAGTGAGCATATGAGTGCACTGTTCAGTCTCACTGAGTCTGCTCTGTGCTTTTTGTGTGATTGAACATGCCTTGAGAGAACACAAAGAGTGGACTGATACAGGCTCCCCACTACTATTGCAAAGAGCTGATCTGAATTTTCAGGTGGGTGAAGCTGATTAGTTGTTGTTGATGGAAGGACTGTGCAGGGAACATGTCCTAACAAGCAGTAATTGTGTGATTAGGCAAGTTTAATGAAGAAAAGGAATTCTAATTCATTCGTAGTCTTTGATTTGTTGACAGTTAATGTCATTTTCATTGAATGAGATCTGTCTGTGACACTTATATTTTCAGGCTCTTTGGAGGTGCTGCTATTCTGAAGCTCCATTGTTTGCATCTCAGGGCAAAGTTAAGATCTGTAGGAGTCAGAAAATATTTTCCAAAAAAAGCAAAAATCTAGTTGTTGGTAATTATCCTTGTTTCAGCTGTTCTGGTTTTCATTATGTTCACTGTATTAATCCAGGTGTATTAATTCTAAATGCATTAATTTGGAATAATTAGAGTTTGGAAGTGATAAAAATGCTTTGTAAGGGGTAGTGTGAAGAGCAAATGCTGGTTTTCTGCCCTAATTCTGTGCTTTGTGTTCATTGTGAATTTGCATCCAGACTTAGCAGTCCACTTACAAGTGCAGGGGTTTTGCAATTGGCTACATGGACATTTTCTTGTGAGTTACTGCGAAGCTAGAAAGATGGCAAACAACACTTGAACTGATGTACAATCATCCTGAGGAATGAGGAGGTTTGTCTTATGTGATAGAAACACAATAAAAATGCCTCAAAATATTGGAAATACGTGATGACAGTAGAGTCTGTACCTAATGAGAGAGTTTCTGCTGATAAAGAAGAGGTTGAAGCTCCTGGCTTTTGAAATGGCTTAACTGTTCCCGTGGACTACTTCAGGGGAAACTGATCCTGCAATATGAACATTCAGGTAGATGCCGGTAGAGGATGAAACAAGAAAATACGACTTTCTCACCTTAGAAAATAGATTTCTGTACGTAAAACCTCCTGATGTTTCAGCCCATTTATTAGAAACAAATCTCCAGTGTGATGGCTGCACACGGATTATTCTGCTGATGGCAGTGGTCTCCGAGAGCACTTTCCACATTCACATTTTCAGAAGTCTGCAGAGCTCTGAGTGTGGAGATCTGAAAAAGTATTGGGCGAAAGCAGCATCTGTGAAGATGCAAATACTATAGAATGTGGGTGAATAAAATGTTTCTGCACCTTAAATCCTCCTTGACTACTCACATGAGTAAGTGGAGTTTTCACCCACTCTGTGGAGAAGCTTAGCTTGCCACTCACCGTTTTGGGGTTCTCCTTATTTTTCTAAAAATCCCACTTTTTTTTTCTGTTTTCATTTTGTTTGTCTTCCTTGTCTTTTCTTTGCTTAGTGATATTTCTGAAAGGCAAAAGTTTATAAACTGGGCAGGCACCAAGAAGTGGCAGAGAGGAGGAAATAGTAAGAAAAATGTTAGGACAAGTAAGTGTACACATTGTCTCAGAAATTCAGACACTTTGCAGTATGATTAGATTATAGGGTTGTATAGGCTCTTTTTGTCAAAAAATCATCTGCACTTGGAAAAGCTCGTTTTTCAAAGTTCCATAGTTACTGAATGAAAATCATCAGCACTGATTTATTTGTGTTCGTGGATATAGAAGTGTAACTTGTTTTATTCAGGCGTGGCTTGCTTTGGAGAGAACTGTGTAGGGCCCCAGAAACCTTCTATTACCGTGCAAGAGAACAAATTAAAGCCGTGCTCTACAATATTTATCTCCCAAGCTTGAAGCTTAAAACTGCTAAGGTAAGAATTCTAGATTTCATAAGGAACAGATTACTGCAATGTGTACATGGCCAGTACAGACTTAGTTAATAGTCCAGTATCTTTACAATTTAGATGCTTGTAGCTGTATAAGACCATTCTTAGCCTATTAAAAAATAATCTTCCAATCCAGATAATAAAATTACAAATCTGTAATTGTCCCCTCTGCCTCCATGTGGGTATGCATTAAATACAATTACGTTAATGAGGCTTTTTGGCTGGGGTCTATTTTTTGGTCAGGCACATAAATTAACCGTCGAAATGGAGCATTTTCATCTTGACAGGAAATTATTTTTCTTATAGGGAAACATAATTTACGATTTAAATACATGATGAATCGGGTACTGTAATGCAGATGACCTAGTGGCCCTCTATGCTTTCTGAAGTCTTTCTGAAATACTGGTTCATAAAAGTTCTTATTTAAAAAAGGGAGGAGAGAAGGGAGAGCTGGGGAGAAATTCCCACAGCTCTAAATATTTCTAAAGCTGCCTAACAAAGCAGCTTTAGCTGTCTGTATAAAGCTTTCTCTAAGCAACTTGGTGGGTCTGGCATAAGTATCAACTTTGAACAAGATTTTCATTTCTAATCTCTTTTCCTGTCTCAATACCGAATTATGTTTGGAGTTTTCAGCCCATGCTTGCCACAGTGTGACACCGGGGAGCTGCCAAAGCCTACAGCCCCCAGTCCTAACTGCACATTGATTCCTGACAGGAGGCGGAGCGCTGACCTGCGAGGAACGAACTGCTGTGGAACTGCTTGTGTGCAAGAAGTAAAACATTTACCTCAGGTCTTGACGCTCCATTGAAGTATTCCAAGGCTCTTTTTAGGCCTCACTCTCGTATCACAAACCTTTGTCATCGGATTGGAAATACACAGGGGTGACTATAAATGCTGCAGTGTAACTTTGGAACATGATAAAAATCATGGCCCTTTGCTGCAGTGTAACTTTGGAACATGATAAAAATCATGGCCCTTTCCTGCCATCCTCAAGCATTTCTTATTATAAAATAAAAACATGATCACCTGTCTGACAGGCAACAGTAGTACTTGTAAGTGAAAATACTTACTTGTGGACACCCAGTCTTTAGGCTTACAAGTCTTGTGATATCAGCTTGGAACACAATTTCTGGCTGACGCATTCTTGCCCAGAACCATGTTCTTTATTTGGAGCAACCTTCCTGAAATGGGCCCGTTGGCCCCTTGCATGTCTGTGAGGTAATGAGGGTTGCGCTGCGCAGAGTAAGGGTGTGTTATGTGTGAGAACATGGAACCTCATTCTTGCTTGCCTTAGTAAGTCAGGTTTGAAGGACAAGGTTGTATTCTCTACTGGAGGAGGCTTTTCTTGTGCAATTTTAAAAAAGATTGAAGGAACTGTCATCTGCTTCTGTGATGTTGTCACATAAGGCAAGTTTTTACAGGAAAACTCTTCAAATAATGAAAATCAACGTGCATCCAAAACTGAGCAGCTTTTGATAGTCTAGGGAGAGACATTATTTAGTAGCTTAATGAGTCATGCTTTCTTCAAGACTGTGGTGACTGACTGAATTTCGAGGTTCCTTCCAATCCCTAATGATTCTATGATTCTATGAATTGTACCAGTGCTTATGTCTTCAGCTTCATTCTGATTCCTAGCGGAGATTTCATTCGTAGAATGACAGACTCATTAAGATCAGCCTGTCCAACCATCAACCCAACCCCACCCTGATCACTAAAACATGCTTCCCATGGCCACATCTACACATTATTTAACACCTCCAGAGATGTCTCACTTATTTCTGTAGTTCAGTTTACAACCTCATTTTCTTTATGTTTGCCTTCTGAAGCAAAAAGAGATCATGTCTGTCGCATCAGTTGTTGTTGCCTGGAAGCTTTTACAAAACATGTGTGATTGAACATGACTTATTAACATAAGTTATTAATGTAACTCATATTAACATTTATTTTCTTAGAAGTCAATGACAAGAGGCAATAGGGACCTTTTTCCCTATCAGGGTTTACTATCCATCTTTTCTGTGTAAATGTCAAGTCGTGCGCGAGTATCAGCCCTTGAAAAGATTTTAAAAATTCTAAATATCAGAAATTAATTGTGAAAACTGTCAGCTTTTCTGTGTCTTTTATCAAAGTATTAGGTACTGATTTCCGAAAAAGCCTGCTAAAGTTACTAGCCTGGCTCAAGTGCATCTACACTAATGCACGTAGCATGGGCAACAAACAGGAGGAGCTCGAAGCCGTTGTGAAGTACGACTGCTATGACGTAGTTGCCATCACAGAAACATGGTGGGATGACTCTCATGAGTGGAGTGCTGCAATGGCCTATCATCGCCAATTTGAGAGAAGAGACCAACACCAGTGATGATAGGACGAGGGGAAATGGCCTCAAGTTGCGTCAGGGGAGGTTTAGGTTGGATATTAGAAGGAAATTCTTTACTGAGAGGGTGGTTATGTACTGGAATAGATTGCCCAGGGAGGTGGTGATGTCACCATCCCTGGAGGTGTTTAAGGGATGAGTGGACGCGGCGCTTAGGGATATGATCTAGCGGTTAGATACTAGGAGAAAAGGTTGGACTTGATGACCCTGGAGGTCCTTTCCAGCCATGGTGATTCTGTGATTCTGTGTGATTCTGTAAATCTGCTGAGAAAGATCAAAAGACAAAATAAGCTTCAGTTCAGTTTAGTGTAGCCTCAGATTTATGGATCCTTTGCTGCACATTTGGATCATGTCTGGTTTTAACCTTTAATTCTAGAGCTGGGCAGCCTGTGTCTCCATAGAAGTCTGGTGCTGCATGGTGAAACATAATTTGAGCAGCAATAGGGTAGATGGAGGAAGTACAAATGCAATCTCCACTCTTTATTTTCTTTTCTATATACAATGATAAAAAAGACACTCCTAGTAAACGAAGTAGTAAATGAAAATAGATATTTGAAGCCTGCCTCTGTCTGGGAGAACTCTGAAATGGAATGAGTGTCTTCTTTGCAGTGTCCATGTGGGTCCGGCTTTTTCTGTCATGGGAAGACTATTGGCTCAATTACACGTGGGTGTGTTTTGAGTTGAACAATCTAGTTACAGAAGATGTTAATTCTCTAGTGAGAGTCGGTGTTTTGGAGCCCAACGCGCTTCATAGGCAGCTGGTCCCTACGAATAACTGACAGTTCTATAGCCCAATTGTTACACTGCTGTTTCCTGGAAGACACAGATTGGGTTCTCCAGCTTAATCCTCAAACATGTGGTCTATATTCAAATCTGAAATGAGCCGTAGCTGTGAACAAGTTTGGTGTTTGGTTGGATTTCTTTTGGTCTAAGCCAAATATATATTCCATGCAAGCGCATCCCTTGGGTTCTCTTCCTAAATTGCTGCTGCGACCCGTTCTATCACAGCAGAGTCTCAATTTCTCTTGCTAGGAATGTGTTGTACACTGGGCTAACTCTGAAGCTTCAGGGAGATTCCTTTGAGAGGCCATGTTTGTGAACAGACACATAAAACCCATCTGACTGTTTTCCTTAGTCATCCCTTGTTTCTACTTCCTATGAATCACAAATTTCAGAGAAAAGTAAATGTTAACAAGGCAGGGGGTTTTGGTTTATCACATGAAATCTATAGGAGATATGTTAATGATATATTGTAATAGCCCTTACAACTCAGCAAAGAGGGAGAAAATATATTACAATTAATTTACAGTTATCAATTTGCTGTGGAGTGCTCAGAGTGGATTTAGGAAGCTCATGAGTAAAAGTATGTAGTTTGAGTTAAAACCAAATTAACATTTGAGTCTAAGTGCAGACATTTGTAAAATGAATTGCTGTATCATGTTACTTTTGCTTTTCTTTAAGCTGACTTCACAGGAATTAGACTCAACTGTGGAGTTATGAGATGTGTTGGAACATGTTGAAAGGTATTAGCCTTATACACCACATCACCTCCTCTGAATTGAGTAAACAGGCAGACTTTGGGGTCTTAGAGTTGTTTGTGTTCCGGGATAAGCTGGTGAAAGCTGCAGATATTTCTTTTCATAGTGTGGGTTCTTTATCCATGCTAAATCAGATTTTTTTTTCCCCTGCATAAAGCCTAAAGGAAGTAAAGGTAAACAATTTCTTTGCTCACTGTTCCCATACTTGTAGGTTTTTATACATGTTCTTGCAGCCTTATCTGCAGCTTTTGGGTCCTGCTCAAGGATCTTCTGCAGGTTACTTTTATTTCCATCCCTCTCCTGCCCTCCATTTTTTTCCTCATTTCATAGAGTCATAGAACCATTAGGGATTGGAAGGGACCTCGAAAGATCATCTAGCCCAACCCCCCTGCCACAGCAGGATCACCTAGACCAAGTCATAGAGTCAGTCAGGGTTAGAAGGGACCACAAGATCATCCAGTTCCAACTCCCCTATCATGGGCAGGGACACCCCACCCATCTTCCTTCAGTTGTCTACCTCCTGTTGAAACTCAACTATAGTTCAGTTTTGTAGCTTCAGGTCAGATTCTGCAGTTGTCATCTGGAGAGAGATTTCAGCAGTCTGTAACTGAATGGGGTCTGGGCATTTTTGGCGTGGATCGCCTGCATAGGAGGCTGACAGCATATCCAGCAGCAGAGCTGGGTTTTAATCTTCCTTTATCTTTGAATCTTTCATAATTCTGTTTATTTTTCTTGTTCCTCAGAGGGCACTGATATTTTACCTTTTCAAACACAAAAAGAAAAATTTATATTCTGTTTCCTAGTGATGCTCTTTGATCAGAAGATTGTGTTAACAGTTTCTTTTTCAGTCTGAGACCAAGCGAGAAATGCCCAAGGGTGACATAAATCATCTGTGAGTTCCAAGAGCCTTTCTTTTAAATAAGGAATTTTCTCCTTACAGGATAGAAACTTGTGATCTGTCATCAGATCTTGAATTACTTATTTTAGATTTTAGCACCACTTTCTGTCTTTTGTTGGAGTTAGGGGAAGCTATTTCCTCCTTTAGCTGAGGACTAAATATGTAGCCAAGCTCTTAAATTTTAGATAAACATTAAAAAAGTCATGGTTTTTCTCACTGATGTCAACTACTATATAAAACCCTTCAACTATCTACAAATATTCAGAAGCAGAGTGTCTTAAGAAAGTTGCTTGATTTTACTGACAGAATGCACAAGCCCTTTTTCAAAAACCTTTTAAAAAGTAGAAATTAAAGTCGATTTGGCAGGGCTGGGGTGGGGGTTACCTTCCCCAGAGCACCCCTTAAAGTCCTGGGCTGTGTGTTGGTCACCAGAAGAATGTTGGTAACACACCAGTGTGTTGGCCTCTGCTGAGTAGCGCTGTGCTTCACACATCAAGGCTCTCTACCACCAGTAGGTCGGGAGCAGGCAAGACCTTGTGAGGGGACATGACCAGGACAGCTGACCCAAAGAGACCAAGGGCTGTTCCATACCAAATGATGTCTGCTCAGCAATAAAAGCTAAGAAAGGAGAAGGTGAGGGTGGGATTTGTTAGTAAGCCATTTGTCTTCCAGAGTAGCCACTCTGTGTACCGAGGCTCCACTTCCCCAGAAGCAGCTGGACGTTGCCTGTTGGTGGGAAGTACAGAATAAATCATCTGGGTGTTTTGTAACCTGTTTCTATGTGCAGCTGTAGCTTTTTTTTTTTTTCCTATTAAACTGCCTTTCTCTTTACGTATCAGTTTTTCATTGTATTTTCTCCCCTGCCCTGCTGAGGAGGTGAGCGAGAGAGCAGCTTGGTGGGTACCTGGCCACCAGCCAGGGTCAGCCCAGCACACAAGGGCTGCACTGCCTTGAAGTTGCAGGACACAAGCCAATGTGTTGCAGGACAATCTCTCTTGTTTATGAAGACCAACAATCACGGCAAAGTAAAATGATGTGAAAAGCGCATACTTCGTTTGAGCTGTTGAAAATGAATTCTAGTAGAGGCCCACATAATAGCGTGTAATGCATTTCTGTGCTTCTGCAATTGCTTTGAAGCTGCAGAGTTCCTCTGCAGTCCAACAGCTCATTGAGAAGCAGCCCAGCGTTGAATGGATTGGCTGAACCTGGGTTTGAAACTTTGAAGAGCTTCAAATGTAAAGCTTTAAGCTTCTTCATTTTCTCTTACACTAGAAAAAAGTCTTGCTTGACCTTTTTTTGTCAAGAGAACAGTTTCTTTCAGCTCAATGGAAATATTTAGAACATGAAGGACGTTCCTGATAAGATTATGGGTTTTTAATATGGAATAGTGTTTGGAACATAACATCTTTTGCTCTTTTAAATATTGACATTTAAAGTCATTGTGGGATTTATGAAGCAGCTGCAGAGCTAAGGATCTCTCCTGATTGCAGCTGGCTAATGAGAAATCACTGACTTGAAGAATACCAATTACTTACCTTATTATTCTTAGTAAGTAAAGAAAATAAATTAGCTCTAGAACAATTTGGAATGACAAGACTATTGTGAAAACAGGTGATAAGACTGAAAAACTTAGTTAACTACTAAGGTGTGTCAAAACTTTGCACGGTTTGAATTAAATAAAAGGAACAGTGACCAAGAGCTTTTTTCATAAAGGAATGAAATATCGTGAAAACCAACCTTTGTATGGGTGCTCATTGCTGAAAAAACTTCATGTGAGATTTTACAAGTTGCCAGTCTTTGAGAAGCCTGGCATGTTAAAGCCCGGTGATCCAAGATGAGCACATTACCATTTGCTCTTCTTCTTTCATAGTACTGACTTATATATGGACTTTCATACTCCTGACTTACAATACTACAGCTTAGTACAGTAAACAGTGAGATTAATTTTTAGTAAACAACTACTGAAGCTGGAGTAATCTGCCATCTCTGTGAAGTGCCTTCACTAGGAAATGCGTGGGGTTTAGGAAGAAAGCACAGTGTTCTTGAATAAGTTGATTTGGATCACTGATAGCTGTCCTTCTGATCTTTTTTGTAGCTCAGAAGATAACTAACCCCTCCAGGGTACAGAGCTTTTTAATTTAAATGTATGTTTGTTCACTAGTTCCCCAGTGCTGTAGCTAGCATTATTGTGCTTCTGCCAACAATACCCAGATCATCAACACAGTTTACTACGAGCTACAATGAACACTGTGCTATCAAAGTATATAATCAGCTTTCTTAGATGTAAAAAATAAAGAACCAAGTTTGACTATTTTGTCATGACATTGATCCTAACAATTTCCTTTTATTGATTTATTTCAGTTGGTGTGCAGAGGGCTCGTGTTGTGGCAAAGTGAGATCATCCAGGTCTGATAGCTGTTGTACGGCGTGTGCCCTGTGTTATTTTGAACTGTTAAACTGAGAAATATTTAAACAGAATGCAAGGCCCAGCATGGCTGGGACAGGATCAGCAGCATCGAATTTTCTCTTTTTACTCTTTTTTAAAATTTTCTTTTCTTGAAGACCTTGTTTTCTTCAAAGGATAGCTTGTTTCATTTTATGTTCCCTAAAGTCAAACTGCAAGGCATGCTCTTCCTTCACATAATGCAAATGTCAGGTGTGAGGAGAAATACTTGAATTGGAGTGATGTGAAAGACAAAGCACTCTCCATTGCCATCTTCTTGCTAATGACCCCCATGGGTCTGCTGTAGGACCAGACACTGCAGAGATGGTGGGGTGGGGAGGCCAAAGGGGCTCAGGGGAATTAGTGGGACAGAGACTGAGGGAAAGGACATTTAGAAATTGATCTGGACTGAGAACTGGGACGTTGGAAACTTTACAACTTGGAAATTGAGAATAAGCCCAGCATGTCACAGAAATATAAGATTAATATGAGGAGGTTGAGTAAAATGTGTCCAGTCATCTTTTGGCAGTGATAAGATATAAGTGACTGTTATTTTTGAACAGACTTCCTGGAGAGGTGGTTGATGTCCCAAGACTTGTCAGTGGTTTAGAGGTGTTTGGACAATGCCCGTAACAATACTCGGTCAGCACTGAAGCTCAACTAGATGATTGCTGTAGGTCCCTTCTAATTGAAATAGTCTGTTCTGCTCTGTGTATGAAAGTGGGAATGTTCTAATTGCTGCTGTGCTTTAAAATACTTACCCTTTCTTAAAAACTTTTGGGTATGCTCTTGGTGTCCCCATGACCTGCTGGTTGGCCAGGCCATTTTAGAAGGCCTCATAAACCAGCAGAAATTCCTTCTACTCTGGGCTTGCTGATGCACTCTGGGTTTTACCCCAGGTCAGAGCAGTGATGAATTTGTTTTGCTGACTCACTGATCTGATGGGAAAATCCACATCCAGGTTTGCCATGGCCCTCCGGTAGAGCTCTCTGAGAGGTTCTGTCTGCCTGCAGAGCACTGTGTAGAGAAGTCAGAGATTAATTATGGATCAGAAGGCATAAACATCACATCCAGTTATGCGCCAGATGCTGTAATCCTACCAAATCCAAGGAAGGTAGTCTGTATTTTCACTGATATAAGTGGAAACAGTAACATCTTCCATTTGATTTAAAGCTGTACAGCTGCTTCGTGTAATTTTTAAATTTTACGTTTTGCAGATACTGTGTGTAAACCTGCTTTATGTCTTCCCTAAGTGGCACTTGGTATAAACAGGACCATTGTATAGAATGAAACATGTGAGAAGTTACCCTTGGAAACGAAGGGAAGAGGTTATTATAAACAACCTAACTCAAATTAAAGTGCTTGAAGCGTCACACTTGCTTCAGAGCTAAAAACTTGGCACACCTGGTACTGGGAAACAGCTAAAGCCATGGGCATGGATTGAAGTGAGGGAACTTCCCTCCTTTTTTCCACTACTTTTGTTAAATGGAGGTTTTTCTCAGCCTTGAAGGTATTTTCTTTCCTTGTCCTCTGCGGCCCTTGTACAGAACAGCAGCAATAACATGCAGCACAGTATTCTCTACTTCTTAAAATTAAGTTTTCTTGTATTTCACTGAAGTAGGAAAAGGAATTGAAATTTTAGCTGGAGTGAGTGTCCTTTCACATTCTATGAGCTTTAAAGGGCTAATGTCTTCATTTTCACCAGCAAACTGAAAGTCTTACCAGTCAGTACTTTTTGCACATTTAGAAATGATGTTGCTGAGCTTGAGGGTCTGAGTCCAGAGAACTGCTGTTAGGAGTTACTCCTCTTCTTTAGCTGGTACCCCGGTAACCAGTTCTTGCACTGCCACAAGCTGGATATCATGGGTCCAGCATGACTGTCATTTTTTCATGGGGTGTTGGTTGAAGTATGCCAGGGTAACAAGTCCTGAAAGTATTGTATCTCATTTATTATATGGTCTTTTGGCAGCATTTAAAGTTGTTTTTTTGAAGGTCAAGAATATGTTTATTATAATGAAAACAGGGTGTCTGGCTAAAGCCCTTCAGCTGCTTTCAGATGATCACAACGTCCACTAGAGAAGATGTGAGTAACCTTTACAACATAACTGTAGTTTTATAGATTAATTGTTGTAATTTTCAAGATACATTTTCTCTTTAAAAAGCTGCTGCCTTTTCCTTGCAGTCTCCCAAGAACTTTTCTGGAGCCTAGTAACACATGGGAAGGTGTCAAAAATTGCCATTCATAGCTGAATATTTAAACGCATGCAGCTTTACGTGCATGCCACTAAAGCAATGGGCTCCAATCAGGATTTAACAGATTATTTCTGAGAAAATTTCAGTTTAGGAACTGAAGACTCTTACTGCAGACATGGGTCCTGTTCTGTAATTTGTTTTTACATGAGATTCCCCTGTGAAGTGGTGCAGTTCTGCAAAGCGGGGAGATCCCCACTTCCCAAAAGAGGTTATAGTGCTCATGTTGGGAATCAGGAAACCAAACACAGGAGTCTAATTCCCTGAGTGTTTAGGTTTGCTGCATTTCTGTGCCATTCAGGGAAGTATCTGAACTGACTCAGTCATTTCTGAACTGGATTCACAACAGCCAGAATCACCAGCTAACGCTGAGCATGTTTGAGGATAGTGCAAGGCAGAGTGCCTTAATCCCAGAAGCGTACTGCTTTTGCATCTTGCACAGGGGCTCAGGTTTAAAAATTGTGTGTGTTGTTAATCAGAATCTGATTGTAATGGATTTCAGTGGATGGCTAGAGCCAAGATAGTAGTTAAAAGTCATAATGTCTAAATGCAGGAAATAAAAACAATAGTAAATATTTAATCAAAAACAGGAATCAATTTTGTTGTACATTGGTTGTGCTTCAGATAAAACTGAGATACAGCCTTGCTGGGAGAGGTGATTAATGCTCTGTTTTCTTTTAATGTTCTTGATAGCCTGACATTTTACCTCGTTGCACAGCCTCAAAGCTGTAGTTGCCTGTCACAGTGGCTTGTTTGTCACAGCAAACTCCTCCTTTGCCTGGTTTGTGACACTAAGTGCTCCATCACCTGCCAGAGATTTGCTGTTCTCTGTAGGAGTGTCCAGGCTGGTGTCTTCCCTTGTTAGAGAAAAGACTGGACCAACCTTCGTCATAATTTGTATTTACAATTAGAAAAGACCCACAAAGTTTGCTGAAAGTTCTTGGATTGCTGTGGTTTATCTTACTTGATTTGCAAAGGGCACATGCAAATTCCATGGAATTTGGGGGAAATGGTCAGAGATTTTGTCTAGACTTCGCAAAGCAATGGCTGGGAAATTAGGATTAGGAAATATTTTCATCCACAGTGTTTCAGAGATAGATTGTTACTGCACATTTGTGTTTTACACCGTCTTGTTTCAAAATCTGTAACTCAGAGATTCAAAACCTCATTTAAATCTTAATCATTTTTAGCGGGATGTGTGTGCCAAAAAGAGGTGTTTATGCTGAGTGACCCACAAAACCTTCAAAGACATAAATCACGGGAGGTGCTTAGCAGATCCTTCCCAGCTGGTGCTGTAACCATTTTTGGTTTTCAGTGTAGCCAAAACTGCGGCTCTGTTTTCGGATTTTGAGTTACACTAAGTTCAGTCCTAGTGTCGCTTTCTCCACTGATTTTCAGCTTTTTGACAGCTGAAGTATCAACATTTTCTACTCTGTTCTGGTTGATTTCCTCAGGTCATTGCTTAGATTTTTTTCTTTGAAGTTATAGTAAGACCCTGTTTGCTGCCATGTTTCTAGTATGTCATTACCAGTTACAAATGAGACTGCTGAGTGCCACTAGTACCTGTCTACTGTCCCTTGGGTTGTAAATCCTTCTGCAGCATAGGGTAAGGAAAAGAATATAAAAAATCCTTTTCACTTGTGTAGCTGAACTGAGTTCCTTTTAATTCTTTGGATGGTTTGGCTGTTCTTTGCTCATACTAGGTTGTCATAGCAAACTGACAGAGTTTTTTTAGGGATGATTTTATACTACAGAAATCATTTAATCAAATGGAAGTTGATTCTAATAGACCTCTGAATACATAGCTGAATATGTAAATTTGTAGGATTGTGTGGGTACATGAGGCTTAGGCAGACATTCATGTATTTTAAAGTGGTTACCTGAAGCAGTGAATTTAGAAGCCTTGTATTCATTAGAGGTGACAACAGAGATCTGGGATGGGTTGCCCCATGGCAGAAACTCTCAGTGGTGGAGAGGATCCACTTTGCCTGGGCTGCTTCCTTGCCCGTCTCTGATGTAGGACAAATATGGGCCCTAATCCTGGCTCTTTAGTCTTGGTTTGAGTTCTTCTAGTTGTGTGTAGGTGCCCTGAAGCTAATTCAGACCAGCCTCCACCTGAAAGTTCTTAAAGTATTTATTACCTTCTTTCTTATCACTGAATTCTTGAGACTTTGAAAATATTTTAACATGCTGGATAGATTGAATAGTAACTAATTCAAACCAGTGATGGGGAATGCCAAGCTTAGACAGAGCCTTAACATCAGAACGAATGTCAGGAGCAGTGCATGCTGAGAGCCCGGTTTCAGAGAGTGTGACCTTCAGTCTCCCCCTGCTATGAGAGCTTTGGTTATAGAGCAAGCACTCGCAAACAAAAGGAAATGTTGGTCGGATTGTTGTCTGACAGGCAGTGAAAGAACCTACAAAATTGAATCCCACACATAAACCCATCAACAAGTTATTAGGGAGGCTGAAACAAGAGAATGCGGATAGAAGGAGGAAGCTCTGTAGTGCTGTGGACTCTGTTTTTCCTCAGACTTTTCCAAATTGAAGGGCACTTAGCTTTTATTTCTGTGTATTCTCAGGGTTGGTTTAGGTCTTTGCAGTGTAGTCTTCTGCACTGTGAAGAAACAAACTCTTGTAACAGATCACTGGGATCCTGACATGTGTGGGGGCCCTTTCATTATCCAAAGTGTGTGTGTGTATGTGTGTGTGTGTGTGTGTGTGTGTAAAAACTTTTGCTGAGGCACTGGAATTTTTCTCCTCTCAGTTTGTTATGCGAAAGTGTGTTGCAGGGTAAAAGGTTTGAAGCAGCAGAAGGCTGGTATTAGGCCTTTTATGTAAAACAAAATTCTAGAAGAGTTTCTTTTCTCCCCTGTGAAATATGTTGTGTTGTTGCTTCTTGCACTGGTAGTGAAATTAATTTTTCTAAAATAAATAACTGAATGTTCTTTTTTCGGATTCCTCTTTGTTCTCATTCACAATTTTCAAGTGATGCAGGTAACAAATCAAACACTCGGGCACTGGAATGCTTCCGGTCCTTTTTTAATCCTCAAAGTCTTGTGATATTATGGAAGACATGAGGGAGTGATTTGGGGCAAAGTTGGTTTTGCTTTCCTAAAGAAAATGTTCTAACGTTGCAGTTATTAATCAAATAATCAGAATCTTTAGACTAAGATCTGATCTCCCGTTTCTCTTTTTGTTTACTCTACATGTTAGAAGTCTGTAAGGAGAAAAACCCCAAAAAGTAATAGCATGCGTATTGAAATAAGTAGAGCAGGTTTGCATGAGTGTCTACTATTGCTCCTGTGAGTCTTCTGCTTGTTCATTAGCAGAGAGCTGAATTTTTCAGTTTTAAAAGTGATCTACTAACTTACAATTCTGTGCTTGAAAGAAATATGAGCAACTTCTGAACGTTTTACTGTGGTTCATATGTTCTCCTTGGTCACATACAACTTTATAATGTGAACATTGATTTGAAAAGGAGAATCAGTAGGATATGTCATTCTATTGGTTAAACTTGAACACTCAGAAATATGTCCTCTTTCTCTCTCAAAATTATCTGACTTTTAAACTTCATTGAAGGTGATATTTGCCAGGAGACTTATTCACATATCAGTTGAATTTTAGCAGGTGATGTATGGAACAGATGATGTTGCTGTTATTGTGACTTTGTTTTGCTCTTTACTAGCAAATTTAAAAGAAGCAATCAACTGGTAGCTTTGTGAACTGTGGACATGGCAGCATCCACTGTAAAAGGCAGGAGAATCTTTTTTGGGATTTCACTGGGGTTTTTGTTTCACAAATGACATTAACATAGTCTTCTGTATTTCATAGGTGTTCAAGAAGAAAATCAGTGTAAATATGTAATAACTTAGAGTATTTATAACTAGAGTTTACCTTCGTTTGGATACTGCCTGAAAATCTAACAAAGCTGTTCTCTTCAGAGTTCATCTGGTGATAACACCAAATGATATGTCTCAAAGTCAAGTGGAAAGATCATTTTTAAAACTTACTGTGTGAGCATTGGTCAGTGTTGCTTCTTAGCAGATTTCTTGTTTGTTTTAATCACAATTTAGTGTCTGCTAATATGACTTTGAGCAGATTTTTTTCTTTCTTTGCTGGTAAAAGCTCCACAAGGCAAGTGAGCACCCTTTTTGTACAGAATGCTTTGTTTGACTGGATGGAGTAATTCTTCCATTGTGAATACTTGACTCTTCAAATACTGGAAACTCTCCAAGAATTAGAGAGACTTGTTAAGGCATGGGTGTTACAAAGACCACTTTTAGCAGCTTACAGACAAGAAAAAAAAGATGTAAGACATGCTAAAATCATAGAGGCTATTCCCTTTGCATGCATCTATTCTTTTGCTTTCAGCGGTAGGTTAATTCATCGTCATTAGTAGATAAAAGCTCTGAAAAAGACCAAAAGAATGGCGCTTGCTTTTGGATTTTACTGGGGGCATTCAACTACAAAAAAAAAAAAAGATATTCAGCAGTACAGTTAGCTCTCAATTATCCAGCACAATGAGGCTGGCATGGGCCAGCTCACAGAAAGCAAAACCACAGCTAATTCAATACACATGTATTAGTCTATAAAGCCTAACTTAATATATTTACCTTGAAAATTTGTAAACAGATTTCCTTTCAGCAGCAGATTAAAAACAAGACCAAAGCACAGGTAGAGCACAGCCTTCTTTAAGCAACCTTTCACTTAGTTCAGGTGTGGTTTCACGTCCAACAATGCAGAGACCTGATATTAAGGTTTTGTTTAGCATAGGGAATACTATTTATAGAGAGTTTTATGTTTTGGTATAATAGTTGAGTAGCTATAAAGAGGACTGCCATATTTTTCTTACAGCAAATGACTTGATGGAAAGCACTAAGAATGCAATAAACTGGCAGGGGAGTTTGTTACAGCAGCTCAAACAAGCCAAGTTTTTTCCCTCGGCCATCTTCTGCTTGTATCACAGAAACTTGGAAGAGTCGCAAATGTAGGGAGATGGGGAGCAGAAACTTGTTCAAGAGGTTTAGGTATGCTTTACAAAGGACTAAAAAAAGACCATAAATGTTGTAATTAATAGATTTTCAATATTCACATGAAGATAGAATGCTTTGCATATAACAACACTTATGCCCCTGTTGTGGTCTTTCAGAAAAACAGTCTATGTAGGAAGTGAGCATTTTGCAGTGTTATTGTTTAGCTTATATAGCAAGGATTCTAATAATGTTTCTAATAACCTTCCCTTTTTTCAATATTTACCTATATTCCTGGCCTTCCATAGCTCTTGGCATCCTTCGCGACATAGGTATTCCACACTGTGAATAAGCTTAAGACTTTTTACGTGTCAATCACATAGTGGCTGTGTAGGTGAAAGTATCACACATAAGTTACTATTATCTCTGTAAAAGCAGTAGTTTGGTCATTGGACTGAATTTATATGGAACATTGGCTGAAGAGAGAGACATCAGTTAAATTTTATAATGCTTTTATAACCTTTCTTTTGTAATTGTACTTAATTTGAGCTTCAGCTCAGTTTTTTCATGTTGGAAGGGATTGTACTTATTTGTAAGAGAATGTCTCTCCTGTACAGTACTTCTGCTGTCTGGCTCTGTATTGGAGAAAGAGCTACCTGCTTCACTAGTTATAGAATATGAACAATAAAGGTCTCTTCAATGTAGTGTTTCCTACTACTGTTCGAAAACAAGATACAGCAACTGAGGAATCATCATCTTGCAGTCACATTGGTTCCTTTCTTGCAGAGTTTGTGTTTTCTGCAAACTGGTAAATGTTTCAGCTTTCATTAAGGCTTCAAATTTGAGGAAATGGTGAGTAGCTTCTCAGAGGTGGTGAATACTCTCTGCTTTCCCTGGCCCTAGCAATTCTCAAACCTCTTGAATCCTTTTTTGATGAGTTTTGTTGCTAAGAAGGGTTTCGGATTGTGAAGATAAAGTAATGCTGATTTTTAGTTAAGCCTGTTCCTGAATTATTACGTATGCGTTGGCCTTTCAGTATGGAGTCATGGCTTGCTTTATTTCTGAAAAGTACTTTTTTGTCTGCAAGACCTCAGCTTCTTTAGAGCAGGAATTTTCAGCTAATTTGGAGGCATGCGATGATTAGGTGATACAGGCAGTTATTTATATGGGTGTAGGAAAGGGTAAAGCAGTTCAGGACAACATAAGCTAGCTGAATGTAATCCATACCAGATTGGGGCTTCCAGTTCCGTACAGCTTGATAGATGTTTAAAGAAAAAAATAGATTACAAACTTTTACGTGTTGAATACTATTTTGAAGTCTGTTCTCCTTCCCTACCATCCAGTCCTCTTCCATCTCAGTGACACTTGATTCTGGATGGAAACCTACTGATCTTTAGCAGTGAGGTCCTGATGCATTTGCTGCTGCATTAGTGCACTGTTGCCTTAACAGCCTGTCTGGTTTTGTTCTGTTTTTTTCTTCTTCACCTTCTAACATGTTAACGTGTTACCCTGGGTATTGGAAAGCCTTATTGTACTGTAGGAGATTGCTGCTAATCCTTGATCTGTGCACATACAATTGTCACACATGCTGTGGCATAAGCAGAACGAAATGAGTAGTGTGTGATGAGAAATGAGCTTGTTACGTTGGAAAAAGCAGTCTGGGGCCTTGATGAAATATTGCTCTTGTGAACTGCCTGGTTTTCTCTCTGTATTCTGCATGACCTTATGTGCTAAGGTTGTTTCTCCATCTGCATGTGTTCTTTTGGCACATTGCTGGTAGATTTTGATTTGCTGGTTCAGGAAATAGAACTTTATTCAAAGAGTTACTATAAACATATGAAAGCCTTTCTCAGGATCGGAATTTACATTTCATTTTCAGTTCTGACATGGTCTGAAGTGAGCATCAGCGGGGACCAGATTTACATGTGCTGTTGACAGCTGTGAAACAAAACAAATGAATGTCACTTGATCAACTCTTTGTATTCTTTAGATTTGTTTTCAGAGAATCTCTCTAATGTTTGAATGTAATTCGACAGCTAAACAGTGAGCAAGACCAAACCAGAGGAAATCGGCTTCAGTTACTTGCTACTTGATCCTTGCAATAAAACCAGATGACAATAAAAGTTCCAAATAATGTACCAAGTACAAGTGCTGAAATAGCAGCCTGGCTCTGTCACTCGCAGTGATTCTGGTTAGGTTGTAACAACTCTGTTGTTCAGGAATGCTACATCCAAACAGATTTATACCTTTATCTACAAGCTTTGTAGCTGGTTTTTAACAAGTTTGCTTCATTCAGCTAGATTATATTTATATAATCTTTACCGCATACAGTGTCCTGTAATTAATCTTCTCCTACAGTTCTGTGCAACAGGTTCACAGGTCCAAACTGCTTTCCAACATACCCACTAAACTCTAAGGAGGACTGAAAACCCACTGAGGTTCCAAGGTAATTTGGGACATTTGTTGGGCTGAGCTGGAGAAGGCTTTCCAAGAAAACTATGAAAACTAAACACAGCAGTTACAGAGCTACATCATAATGCAGATTTCGCTTTTGATTGATTTCCAGAGTAAGGCTAGCATGTCCTCTTTGTTTCTCGCGTTCCAGTCCAGGCAGTCTAAACGATTAATGGATAAAATCTTGAGTGGCAACCTCACAATGTGAGAAGTTGTGGTTATGATCAAAGTCAGCCAATTCAACCATTTTTAACACCTTGTCAAGAGCAGCCTAAAAAGAAATCCAGGGGAGACTTTCCCATCAGACTAAACCAAGCTGAAATGTAGAACTTCCAAACTGCAGAAGATTGTTGTTATTTTTATTCTCTTGAAGATGAAATTTCAAAAGCTCTTGAAGGTAGTTTTCCAAATTTGTCACATGCTGCTGTGTTTTGATACCATTGTTAGAGGAGTTCAGTGTTTTTCCTGAGCCAGTTCTCCTCCCACCAGTGTATGTTCAGACAGAGGGTGCCGTTTTAGATTACATCGTACTGATTAACTGTGGGCAGCAACCAAAAAGAAGGTCTTGTTTTTTTTCTCCAAAGCTTGTTCCTTTCCCCTCCAGTATGTCAGCAGTATCGCTGGTCTGACCCCACAGTGAACCGAGTCAGAGAACTAAAGCTATAGAAAACTAACGCTAACAATAAATGAAAATAATAGCTTTCTTACTGAGGGGAGTGCTGGGATCCAGCTCACCAGGGGGTTGGGTGAGTGCCACTGCTGCTGGCAGTGACCAGGAAGCACAGCCCAAGGCAGGAGGAGTAGGAGAGCTCTTAAATAATACAGATGTACTGTAAATCTACACTTTGAGCATACAGTGCTTCCAGTTAGGTTGAAGATTGATTATGGATTATCTGTAACTGCTGCTGAAAGTCATGTTCTTGATGTCCTGCCTGTGTTAGGTGCCCTGTTTTCCTGCATCCTCTGTGGTGACTCTAGTACTTCTGGAGTTAGTTGGTTCAGGGAGCAGATCCAGCTGAAAACTAAGCAATTGAAAAACGAATTTCAGCATCACAACTGTTTGCGTTAGCACAGCAAGGGAAAAGGTAGCAGGAATTTATTTGTTGGGACAGCAGTATGCATTAAAATTTCCTACAGGTTATTTTGACTTAGCGTTATAAACATTCATCTAGAAAAACTTACTTACCAGTTTATTGACTTGTAGCTGGTGTACTGGTCCAGGTTCAAAGACTTTCTTGAAGGATAAGACCCTGAAATCATATGTGACAAGCCAGCCCATCTCATCATCAGACTCAGTTTTGTCTGTGTGATTCACATCTGTTATCTCTTCTGAGATGGACAGCAGGCCATAGAGCACTGTTGGATTTAGGAAGGACAGTGTATATAGTGTGTGATGATCTACTGCAGTCATCATCAAATCTTCATCTCTGTTAGCGGAAGTGACAGTCTGATGGTTTTCCTTTTCTCAGTGTGTCACCGAATTGTATTAAGCTGATGGAACATGGGGAGCATGGATTGCCTAAGATGCTGGGGAGATCTCTTTGCATGTGAGCATGGCCTATTCATTCAGCTGCATTTTAAGATGCAGTGCTTTTATGTTCTCTGCTGAACCTGGCTGCACTGAGGACACAGCATTCTCACCTCCCCAAAAACACCTTGCATATACCAACAGGCACTAGAGTGTCTTTGGAAGATTTGCTTTCAGTCAGAAACAACATCCTTCAGTGTGATGAATTGCAGCCTGGCTGTTCTTCTTACTGTTCTTTTCTGTTGGGATCACTGTTTGGTCACTGTTCAGTTCAAGCCATACTCCATTGCCCTTGTAATTAGTATGATGCTAATAACCATGTACTGAGTAATTATGCCTGCTCTGATTTTCCAGGATTGCTTTGACTCTGTAAGCTCCCACTGATTTTTGGCAGGTGGAGGTTTTGATGCTTTTTTAGCACTTCTGCAGCCAGACTATTTCAGTTATGAACAAACTGCTAATGAGTCAAGTCATAGCGAGGAAGAGATAGGATTATTCTGACTAAATAGGACTGACCAAAATGGAAGTATCCAGATTGAGATGAGTCATTCTGGGACTGCTTTGTAGACAGTGAAGTTCTGTCATAACGTACCTGGAGTTATGTGCAGTGTTTCACCCTGAGGTGGATGGAAGCCCACGTCGGGTGGTTCGTGCCATACAAAAAATGGTTGAATTTTTATTAGATTTCTAATCTAATTTTGATTAGATTTATGTGGACACATAAGTTGCCAAAAGAAGGGTTCAAGGTGAAAATAATGAGGAGCATCTTTAACATAGAAATGCGTAGATGCACATAACAACATTTGCACTCATGTTTCAAATGTCAACTCTACAGGAATATTAATGTTTCCACCATGGGATGGTGTGAAGTCCTCTGCTCACAAGATCAGCATTTTCATTAGCATTTGGAGGTTTCTTTCTTCTGCCCATGTAAACCAGGCTGTGCTCTTTATTTGCGGCGTGGTTCTTGGAAGCAGGCATAGTCTCCTGTCTTAACTTTGCAGATTCTGTGTGACAAGCTGTCTCTTGTTTGGCTGGATACTTTGTCTTGTAATAAAGGAACCAGTTTGCCTCCTGCAATCCAGATCCTGAATTTTTTCACATTCATGTTTACAACAAGTTTGTGTAATGCTCCAAAGACTGATTTGTTTAGTTCTTGGTTGTCAGTAGTCAAGAGGATGAAATTAATCACCGTCCCTTCTTCAGTCCCTAAAGAATTTTCTTTACAACAACCTCTTGTGGGTAGGTACCACTAGGTAGCAAATCCATAGTGCTGTAGGGTTAAGTTTATGAACTTCTACTTTTCAATAGTCTTCTCAATTTGTTCACTTTGATATCAGCACCACCAGTATTAATAGAAGTGTCATTTCCAGTACCCTCATCTAAATGTGAAATGAAGTATGAAGTTCTCTGTGTGAGTTGCAGCTTATGATGGAAGAGGGTATGGAATATGAGGCAGGAAGCAGATTCATCCACTGGGCTGTGACATCATGTAAAGGGTGGGTATCAGGAGGATGGAACCAGGCTCTTCTCAGTGTCATCTAATGATAGCACAAAGGACAATGGGTATAAGCTGGAACATAGGAAGTTCTACATAATTATGAGGAGGAACTTCCTAATGGTGAAGAACTTCCTCATGGAGGGTCCTTCTCTCGAGACGTTTAAAACCTGCATGGACATATTCCTGTGCAACTTGATCTATGTGATCCTGCTGTGGCAGAGGGATTGGACTAGATGATCTTTCAAGGTCATTTCCAATCCCTAATGTTCTGTGATCCTGAAGGTGCTAGTACATGTTGCAGCTTAAACAGTAAACACTGTAAATTTTGAGCACTTGCATTTCTCGATGCTTAGACTGCTGAAGGTCGAGTACAGACATAAGTATTTGCAGCATTTCGCGTGACTCTATAAGGAGGTCTGGTTTGTTCCGCAGCAGGTGCTGGGTTTGACATTCTATAACTAAGGCTGGTTTTTCTTGCCCTTTCCCTAGGTGTTCACCTCCCATGGACCAACTGTCATCATGCCAACCTGGTTCTGTTCTCGAGAATGGTTTTTTCACGTGGGCAAGTTTGATGAAGGTGGGAAGGTGAGTCCTGCAGATGACGTTGTAGTGTAAGAACCATCTCTTGTCTTGTATTCACTTGTCAATCTTTATTCTTCTGACTTGTCCTTGGAAGTTGTCAAGGAGCTTTTCCTGAAGGATCAGGACAGAGGTTACAGGTTAAACAAGTCTTATCTGGGAATTGTTCCTCCACTGACAGTTAGCCGTTCTTTTTCTTTATAGATTTCCTGTATGAGTTCATTTTAGTCGTTTTAGGCTCAGCAGCATGTTCATGGAATAAAACCAAGGGATGTCTGTTAGCGGTATTTATTGCAGTAGTGCTACAAATATGTTGGCAAATAGATCTAATTTAGATGCGTTTGGATCCATTCTGTGTGTTTTGGACCAGAGGGGTTTTGCTTCCAGTGGCTGTGGCGACATTTTATGGTTAGAATGGGTGGTTCTGAATTTTTATTGGAAAGCCTTTATGCTCTAAAAAAAAAAATCTGCTAAGGCCATTTCCTATTTTGTTATTGAAGCTACAAAATATTATTCTTTTTATAGCCTCTAAATGGGGAGCCCTCCTGTGCCATGCATGGTGTATATAAACACAGATAGATCTGTATGTATGACGATACGCAAATATTATTCTTTCGGCTGCCAAAAATATTAGAATTTAAGGAGCTGACAGAGTTGAGAAGAGAAATGAGAGTTGTGAAAAGATTTGCCCTTAATTACATGGCGGGTGAGTGGAAGAGCTGGGAGTGGTGTCTGCCCTCCACACAATCTACATTCGCTGACCCATGCTTTTTATTTCTTTTTATTATTAGTCCTTATCATTGTATTTTCATTCTCTCAAGAATGTTTGACTTAACTTCTCGAGCACTGTTAGTAAGCTCCAGAAAGCAAGCAAGCAAGCTAAACCATGGTAACAACAATAGGACCGCAAGCCTAATGATAGAGTTCAAGAGGTTAAGTGAAACGGACTATTGTTCTGTGCTTTTTGCTTTTAGTTTTGGAGTTTTTTCTTTGTTCTGTTTTTTTGGTGGGGCTTTTTTTCCTTTGTTCTGCTTTATGTATAATTGTTTCTGAACTACAACGCTGGTTATTCAGATGGAATTTACTGACAATCTTAATCCTAATAATTTTCCAGACACAAAGCATGGTATGTCCTTCCAGTTTTAAAAATTATCACTGATAAGTTAAACTTTTTGTTTGTCACTATTGTGAAGTGTTCAGCATGTCAAAACACAAACACTGACTGATACAGAGGGCCCTTAGAAAAAATACCCAGTGCGCAAGGGTGGTGACAGATTTGAACAAAGCAATGAGCAGAAGGAATGAAGTCAAACCTTTGTCCTGTGTGGGTCGAGGGACTACAAAATCAAGCCCTAAAACTTTCAGCATTTAGCACTGTATTTAGCGTTGGTCTAGCTCATTCATTTTCCTTTGAAAATAATGTTTTTGAGGTAAAGAATGATGATTGTTTTTTTCCTCCATGTATCGATAGAGCTGTTATAATTCTGAGCACTCTTGAGGATCTTGTCCGTGTGTGTATGTTCTGACCTGACCCGCAATATCAATTTGATCACTCCCATCTCCATTTTTGGGTTAGTAATTAACAGTGCGACTTGCCAGTGTCATATTTCTGCAAGTAAACACAGAACCAGGCCAACAAATCTACACGTTTCAGCCTTCTCCATTTGCTGAAGCGTTACCATGCCAAAAAGCTGCATTTCTCATTTGGAAAGAAATCTCAACACCTGTTCTTCATACTTCAGTGCTTAGAACAAATGGAAGTTTAATTCTTCCATGGAAGAAATTGTGTTTTGGTGTTTATGCTAATAGTATGGGTGGACTCATAGACCACAATTATATAAGCTATAATGCAATCTGTTTTCATTACAAGTAGTACATGTGTCTTTCTGTGGCCATCCAGGCTTTACGTGAAACGTGTTTTAACAAATATTTACAGAATGGTTTTAGAAATAAAGTCCTTTTGGGGTGAGACCTGCAGTTGCTGGCAATGGATTCCCTTTATGTAATCACTGGGGCCGTGCTTAAGCAAAATCCGGACCAGTACCTTCATAAATGATTGCTCAGACTCTGACAGATTTGCTTCCTGCATCAAATAGGCCAAATGGTAGAGCTGTTACTGATGCTGCCTCTGATACATGAACATTATGGTTGATTTTAGCAACCTCTAATGGTATGCTGAGAGTAACATAGCAAAACAGAATTGGTCACAAGCCATAAAGTAACCTTTCAGATAGTGTCCACTGCTACGAGAAGAGACAATACAATATAGTTTTATTTCTGACTTTATTTTTTAGGAAACTGCAGGGAAATAGTCTTCCTGTTATGCAATCGATTTGGGTCAAGTGTACAGAATTGCCTTTCTGAAAGGAGTAGCAGAGCTTTGCTAAACTCTTGAGAACTCATGCTTGAAGATTAGCGTGGTGTTATCCCCATGATTGGGTTGCTGCTTTCCTTCTGGTGCCTATAACAGCTATAACCATTGCAGAAAAGTCATAGCTGTGTCCAAAAGCGTCACAACTTACAAAATGTACGTCTCTTGTGAAATATGAGCATCAGCTTTTGAAGCTGTATCATCTCTAAAGTAGGGAATGTATAAAGGTGCTTGTGGTGGTAGATGTTACTAGCTGAGCAAAGTTACTCCTTCGTATGTTTGAGAGCGCACTTTGGTTTTCATAGAAACCCAACATTGTGCAACTGCAGCTGACTGACTATTTGTACAGCCACCAGGCTCTGTTCTTGGTGCACACCAGATTTGGTTTGCTGCTGCTATCCAAACGCAGGTCACTGGGAAGTGACATCAGTTTTCTCCTTTAGTGTGTCCTTTTGTTCTAGTGTGTAATGGGACAAAGCTAAACCAACCGAGCTGGTTTATTCAGATAAACGGCCGAAGAAGCCTTGAGTGCAGTCGAAACTGCGCAAGTGAGCACAGCTAACCTGCAGGCTCCTCTGCGTGCGAATGTGGCAAATCGTGTAGTCTTGGCTTTATTCAGGCAGAGTCATTCTTGACATCGCCACCACAATACGTCACACTTGCTTCTTTCTGTAGAGCTTCACACCATCTTGGGCCCGAATTTCCTGTCACCTCTGTATTTAACCTTCCTTTTCAAGTGTGTAAAAGCTAAAAATAGTAGAACAGCCTTAAAGTTCTCAACTAATCTCAAAGTGTAAACAGGGGGGGAATTATTCCTAATGAGCCCCAGATGGAATAGCACACTATAACCCGCTGCTGCCCTCTCTGAAATCAGACTGTGGCTCCGAACAAAGTGTCTGGAGCTCAGTTTCGATCTATTTTTGTAACAGAAGGTCACCAACACCACAAACCCAGGAGGTGTCAAAATATCCCTTGGTGCAAGGGGAACTGTGGGACATGGTGCAACCTCTGAGATAGCTCTGTAGGCAGCTAGGCCCTAACTAATGCATTTTTCCATTTTGATCTGTCAGTGCACAGAAGTGGCATTCCCTCCCCAAAGGCAAGCAGTTACGATAATTCCTGAAAGGTAAAAGGCTAAGTAGGAATTGTTTTATCAACATAGTTAAAATACGGCCGATCTGTCAAATAACCTCTCAAGGAGCTCTGGGGAAAAACCTGGGTAAAACACAGTCCCTAATGTGTTTTGCCTGGTATAGTTAAGGCTGAACAGAGAGCAGTGTTTGATCTGAAAAGGAAAGAAAAAGTGGTGGAGTCAATGATGAATTACACTTTATAAGCTATTTGAAAATTCACCCCATACCCCATGTCTAATGACATGTTTTTGCTAGTCTGTTATTAAATATCATTTAGAATTTACCACCTCCCTTCCATTTGACTTCCCCATCATCTTTGTTTAACTGAATTTCCCTGTGCCAGTACACTCAGATGAAAGGAGGCTTTTGGGGTTGCCTCTAACCTGTTATTTCCCAAACAATGAAGTAAGTGTTATAGGCTTCAGGCCTTATAATCATGGCAAAGTGGTGTAAAGACATGGTCTGGAGGGGTGCCAAAACATGAAGTGACAGATGGGAAAAAGAAAGACTTAAGAATAACTTGGATAATGCTGAAGAGAAGCTATTAATAGCTATTTACTGTGTAGTTAGCCTGTGGTTAGTCTGCTTGCATTCCTCTGGTGACTATCATAAAGTTAAACTAAGAACTATTCTCAAATAACAATAATTTCCCTTTGAAATAAGTAATTCCAATGAGGACTTGTTCATTATGGAAGTAAAACATTCCTGACATTTAATCTAAAACTTGTCTTTGAGAAAAGACAAAAGAATTGATAATTCTTGCTAAGTTCCTATTTTTTTTTTTTTTGCACCTCTACACTCACGTTGTAAATGAGCTGCAATTTCTTATTTAGTTTAACTTCCAGCAGCTTAGAAGCTGTTCCCCATTAGCAGCACATGTAGAGCAGCAGATCTTTTTGAGGCAAGAACCACCTCTCCTATGGAGACAGGCTGAGGGAACTGGGGCTGTTCATCCTGGAGGCTCCAGGGGAACCTTATAGCAGCCTGCCAGTACCTGAAGGGGCTACAGGAAAGCTGGAGAGGGAGTTTTTACAGGGCACTCTAGTGATAGGATGGGGGAGATGGTTTCAAACTCAAAGAGGAGATTTACATTAGATCTTAGGAACAAATTCCTCACTAAGAGGGTGCTGAGGCATTGGAACAGGTTTTCCCCAGGGAGGCATCTACTTGAGAATACTTCCATCCCTGGAAGTATTCTCAAGGGCAGGTTAGATGGGGCTCTGGACAACCTGGTCTGGTGAGAAGTGTGCCTGCCTATGGCAGGGCATTGGAACTGAATTACGTCTGAGGTCCCTTCCAACCTAAACCAGTCTGTGATTCTATGATGAGTTCATCCCTTAAAAGAGGAGATCTTTTATGTTCACTTGCTAGTAAACCACTCTGCTAGATGCTGTGTTAGTTTGGTAATGCCAAGATTTAGCAAACGACTTTGAGCCAATGCTGTTGGGCAGTTGTTGGCTTGCATATTTTTTTCACACAACATCACAGAACATTAAGGATTAGAAGAGCCTCAAAAGATCATCTAGTTCAATCCCCCTGCCACAGCAGCACCGCCTAGACCAAGTCACACAAGAACATATCCTGGCAGGTTTTAAACATCTCCAGAGAATGAGACTCCACAACCTCCCTGGGCAGCCTGTGCCAGTGCTCTAGATTTAGAATCTTTTTTCCTGTTTAATCTTGAGTGTTGTCACATACACTATTCAATAAGCTTTTCATGAAATTTTAATGTAATACTGAAATGATTTTATCTTTCAGTGAATGATGTAAAATATGCAGTCTGAAATTAGTTAGTTTAAAAATTAGCAATGAAAAAAACTCCAAAGTTCTGTGAGAAACCACTTAATATGAAAGTTCCTTTTGATTCATTCTTTTCATTAGCCAATTTTACACTTCTCTGAGGAATTAAAGCAATTCAGCTTATTCTGTCCAATAATTACTTTGATGTTGCTGCTTGGTTTGCCAAATTCCAAGTTACAGCCCAATTTGCTGTGGTGCCTCTGATCAAGAAGGGCTAAGCTATTCCAGACCTGATGTACTGCCCTTGTCTTGTTTATCATCACTTTTTGTTATAAGTGTGTGTGTTCTTGAAATATCAAACATTCCGTGATAGATTTCCCATTTTAATAAGTAAGACTGCTCTGCACAGGCCAAATCCATATGGGTTTGCTCCTGAGGACCAGCCACCTCTACTACAGAGCCCATCAGCCAGAAGAGGATGGCAGGGGGGATACATCTCAAAGATGATTGAAAAGGCTCAATGGAGGGAAAACAGATGAATGTGGAGGTTGGGAGGGACTGATTCTGTGGCAGAATCAGTTTCTTCTTCTATGTTTAGCAGTATAAGGCAGCTGTTATATTGTGTTTATATTGTGTTTATTCCTGTACAGCCCGATGGTAAGACAAGAGAAGAATCATGGAACATTTAGTTTTGTCCCTGGACAAGGAATTGCTTAGATTCTCCTTAACGTCCCACTGTGTGTACAAAACCAGTGTCATCATCTTTTGCACAGCAACTGACACTTGCCCAAAATCCTGGGCAAACACAACTCCCTTACCCAGTGAGCAGTAACGTGTCAAAGTGTGTGATGGGGCTGGGCCATGCTGGTTAGAATGGAGCAGGGGCAGGCTTCATTTTTCACCAGGAGCAGTAACCACCAGCTGATGAGCACCAGCCTGAGGGAGGCAGGATGATGAGTTTACCCCTCAGTGCAGTAAAGCATGTAGGGTTTTGTTTTGCCTATAACGTGGAAAATTCTATGTGTAGTCCAGTAACTTGTAAACTGTGCAATTTAATTGTATTTATTAATCCTGAAAGCGGCGTATGTGGTAGCCTGTTACTGAAATGCTGGATTGTTAATTACACAGAATCATTAGGGATTGGAAGCAACCTCGAAAGATCATCCAGTCCAACCCCCCGCCACAGCAGGATCACCTAGACCAAGTCCAGGTGGGTTTTAAATGTCTCCAGAGAAGGAGACGCCACAACCCCCCCAGGCAGCCCCCTCCAGCACCCCGTCGCCTTCACTGGGAAAAAGTTATAGAGTCACAGAACCAGTCAGGGTTGGAAGGGTCACAGGATCATCCAGTTCCAACTCCCCTACCATGGGCAGGGACACCCCACCCTAGACCAGGCTGGACACAGCCTCATCCAGCCTGGCCTTAAACACCTCCAAGGACGAGGCCTCAACTACCTCCCTGGGCAACCCATTCCAGGCTCTCACCACTCTCATGGTGAAGAACTTCCTCCTCACATCCAGTCTAAATCTACCCATCTCCAGCTTTGCTCCATTCACCCTAGTCCTATTGCTACCTGATATCATAAAAAGCCCCTCCCCAGCTTTTTGTAGGCACACTTCAGAAACTGGAAGGCCACAATAAGGTCACCTCGGAGCTTCCTCTTCTCCAGACTCAACAGCCCCAACTCTCTCAGTCTGGCCTCACAGGAGAGGTGCTCCAGCCCTCTGATCATCCTCGTGGCCCTCCTCTGCACTCATTCCAGCACGTCCACATCCTTCTTGCAATAAGGGCTCCAGAATTGGACACAGGACTCCACGTGGGGTCTCACCAGAGCAGAGTAGAGAGGGAGAATCACTTCCCTCAACCTGCTGGCCACACTTCTGATGCAGCCCAGGNTGCAGGACAGTGTCAAAGACTTTGCTCAGGTCCAGGTAGATGACATCAGTTGCCCACCCCTCATCCATTAATATTGTGACCTGTTCATAGAAGGCCACCAGGTTGGTCAGGCAGGATACACATAACTAGTATGAAATTTCCAAAAGTAGTTTAAAATTGCCCTTTAGTGGTTAAGCAGCACTTTCTTTGAAAGCTGTATTGTTTGACAGAGATCTCTGGCGTCTGAAGTGCCATCCGGATCCAATAGTATGGGAAGATGCTCTTGCACTGCAACAAACTTACAGGCTCGGGACCCACAGGAAGTCCCATCCCTGCAGGATCTGAAACTTAGGCAACACTTTCCTCCCATGAACAGTGCCAGTAGCACTGCTCCTTTGTAAAGTGAGAAGCCTCTGCTGAGCTGAGCAAGGCACCTGCTTGTTCCTAGGGCTGCAGATGCTTTATTCAAGGTACTTCTGCCAGTTACAGTGAAGCAAAAGAGCTTCAGAACCAAGCAGCATTTTGCAAGATCCTTTTGCAGTGACTCTGTTTTTTAAAGTTTATATTATAACAGTTATCTGGACTCACGTAAGTGCTTACCCAAAAGAAAAAGATTTGCAGATACATATGCAGTGTGATCACATATCTGAACCAAAACACGACTGCAGTAAGCTGATACATGCTACAAACCTTGTGCCCTTCCTGGCAGCCTCGTGTGTGACTGGAAAACACAAAAACATTTAATCTTTGCTGCTGACTCAGTATTTCCATTAAAGTCCGGAATAAGACACAGACAGAAATGTCTACAAGAAAGAAAGAATTTGCATTTATGTTTTTCTTGTGTTCGTTATGACTGTCGTTAGTATCAGGTACTTCAGCTTCCTCCAGATTTCTTTAATGTCTTTCATATAAGGCACACATTGCTGTGTTTGTGTAGCCTGGAGGAGACTCCGTGCAGGGGACCTTCTCTGTCTCTTCAAATACTTGGAGGGAAATTGTAGACAGATGGGAGTCAGGCCCTTTTCCCAAGCAACTAGTGATAGGATGAGAGGGCAGGGCCTGAAACTGCCAGGGGAGGGTTAGGTTGGATGTTAGGAAGCCCTTCTTAATGGAAGGGGTAGTTAGACACTGGAATGGGCAGTGGCGGAGTCTCCATCCCTGGAGGTGTTTCAGAAAAGATGAGATGTGGTACTTAATGCCCTGGTCTGACCAAAGTGGTGATGTTAGGTCATAGACTGAGGTGGATGAGCTCAGAGGGCTTTTCCAGCCTCAGTCATTCTGTGATTCTGTAATTGTAGGAAGTTTTCTTCTGGACTTGTTTGTCTTAGAAGTCAAATATCTGCATAGACAAATAACAGCTACAGATCAGCTGCCTGTAGCCAGCAGTCAGATAACAGAATCCATTTATTTCTGCATCTGGGAGTGTGGCCTGTCCAGTGAGTGTGCAGAAATCACAGCGATAAAATTAAGCTGCACCTTATTCATTTGGCAGAAGAAGAAAATTTGTCTTTAGATGTAACTCTGAATCCTGGTTGCTTCCTGCTTTGAAATAGCTGCTTCTCTTTCAGGGTGTTCCAGAAGATTTGTTGTTCTTTTATAACCACATTAAAAAGGGTGGTCAGGTCTTCCGGGTAAACCAGTGCCTCCTGCTGTACCGCTACCATCCTCAGGCTCAGACTCATTCCATCCTTGAGTAAGTTGCATTGTTTTGGTAGAATTAAAAAATTTATTTCATCTTAGATGACTGGCAGCGAAGATGCTGAATCTCTTCAACCTAGTTGTGTTTAATTGTTTGCTTGTTTTAGAAAAGTTAAAAAGCTGTCATAATATTGGTAGCATCCCCTTTTGGTGGTGGAAGGCTTGTTTTCTGTTTCTTCTTGCTACCACTTGCTTTTCAGTAACGTGCTGTAATGCAAATGATGGACTGTAATCTTTGGCCAGGATTACTGTTGCCCCTGTGCTCTCAGGTACCTGTGTTGTTGATTTGGTGGGTTGGGGGCCCTTTAACATTCTTACAGATATTCTAAGGAATTATTTCATCTTTGCAGGTGTTTTTGAAATCATTTCACAACAGGTACTGTAAGAGTAATGAAGTGTTTTGGGGACTGCATTACAGTAGTGCTGTTTTCTCGGCTTCATGACTGTAACTATCCCATCTATCATGTGAGACCTTGCACCCTGCCTGAATAACCTCCCTGGTTATCTGAAGCATCTGAGTTTCTTATCCTCAAAGCAGATGAACAATGCTGTCTGTGATCTTATCCCTTGTCTCCTGAATGGGGCAAAATTGAGCAGTGAAGCAGTAAGTTCTTCAATACTCAAACACAACTGCAAGAATGTGTTTGAAATACATCCCCATGGTGAGATTTTATTTGAGTTCTTTAATTAGGATTTTTCATATGTGAGGGTTGGATTCTCATATGTTTTTGCCATGTGAACCATAGGCTAATTTTTTTTTTAATTTTAGAGCTTAATTTCAAAATTAACTGTTTCGGTGTTTGAAAAGTAAACAGAGACCTGTAATACAAACACAACCCTTCTTTTGGAAAAAATAATAAACCCCAAACCTTTCATGTGATAATGTGCTATTTACATGTATTATTTTCCTATTTTGGAAGGTCCAAACCATCTCAATCAGATAGTGAGTTTTGAAAAACACCTGAGGATGTTTAGGAGTCATTATCTCAGGTGCTTCCTTGTAAGCTGTTGCCTACTGCTTTCACGGTGCTGGTTTACCCACAAAGAAAATGGTAACTTGCCGATTGCTGGTTCCTCGGTGTGCTGGTTTCACCCAGCAAAGCCATTCCTCCACATCAGAGTCCTGAAAGCTGAGCCAAAGTTGTTCTTCCCTCATGCATTGACATAAATGAAAAATTATGTGGATTTCACTGTGCTTTAGGAGTCCCACATGAAAATCTCAGTGGTGATTAAGTAAACTGCTTTTTCGTACTGATTAATGATACAAATACACTGGACAGTCAGTCCTGTTTGTATGGCTTTGTAAAACTGCTAGGAAAACTAAACATTTTCCTTTGCATTGTAGTTGTGGATCACTACATTGTTGTATTAGTGTAAATGTTACAACATCCTGGCATCAATCATGCTCATGATGAATGTCATCAGAGGTCTTTATAGACACATAGATATGTATGCCTACGTGTATAAAGCCATCTGACTCTGAAACACCCTTTCCAAGAAGATACAAGGTATTATTTGGATTTTGCAAACAGGTAGGAGGTAAATTATTTTCCTTTTCGCTGGTGTTTAAATGGAAGGGGTTGGGGGTTTTTTTTTTCCTGTTTTACTGTGTGATCATTTTGGCAGTTGGCTACAAACTTTTCAGCCATGCATCGTGGGATGCCGGAACTCTTGGAAGCCTGGTGCTTGTGTCTGTGGGAAAACATCTTATTCTTGGAAATGAGTTTGTTTTGAATTTACAGCAAGCTGTTGCTTATTGAGGTCTACAAGGTTGTGTGGCACAAGCACCCTGAATTACAACACGCCGTGAGAATGTGGAAATCCTGTAAGCTGTCTCAGATGTGCTGGTTGTGTGTCCAAATTGGCACCTTTCTCATCTTGTTCAAAGAAGCCAGACTGGCCATTCTTCCTGCTGGCTTTTTGCTGGTACTACTGCTAATAATGTTTTGCGTGAACTTATAAATATGGGGTTGTGCAACATCTCTCCTTACTGGCTTCTTCCCCTGTTTGTTGCCCAAGTAGTGACGGGGTGGCCAGCATTTGTTTCTAAAGACTGAGGTGTGTGTTGCGCAAAAAGCCATTAATGTTCATCACAGGGATCTAAGTTCATAATTTAAATTGGGTCTTTCCTAACTTGCCTTTTGGTTACCCCACCTTATTTAATGTGTTTTCTACCTTTTCTAGAAGTCTCTATTATGTTGTGTTTTGCTGAACAGCTTTCTGTGGCATTTTGCCTTTTGCCATTGGCCTGTGTTGTCTTTGGGTGTTTAGAGTTAGCCTAGACCTGGATTTGGAAGAAGTAACTCACCAACCAGAGTAATGTCTTGTCTGAGATCAAAACGATGCCTGTAGGAAAGATGTGAGGTTTTTTTAATTTTGAAAGAGTTTATACCTAGATTTAGTGTTCCAAACCAGAGCTGGTTTACACAAAGGTGCCTGATTAAGTCTTTTCAGGAAGACCTCCTATGGGCTGGTCTCAGTTTTTAACAGTTTTTAAGAGTGTCTTCCATTACCGTTCAAGGGGGAAATGTAAGCCTGATTTTGCATTTTCAGTCTCCTTAATACCTGTATCCCTATATATAAAATTACCTGGCAAGCACCATTTTGCTCTTTTTATTTTTTTTATATAATTTATTTTTTTAATATAATTATAAACACTAGTGATTTTTACGTCATTTCCTATGATTAATATCCTTCTGTAACAAATATCCAGAGGTGAAAGTATCTGTGAAGCAGGAAGCAAACTCTTGTTTGCATTCTCCCTTACCCTGGGGGCATGAGACTGAGTTATTAAATGTTTGGGGAGTGTGACAGAATTGGAATCAACTGCACTGTCTATATTTCGATTTCTTTACATGCCCGCAGAAATCTAAATGTTCTCATTGTCATTTCCTCCAAAGTCTGTGACGGACACCCGCTAAATGTGAATGAGTAATACAAGTTTTGAGAAACTTCTCTTTAGCTAGGAACATCCAAAACAAAATCCCACATCGTGTATCTCCTTAGATCTAAATCATTTTTTCTCACATTACAGCTTCTATCCTGGGGCTGTGTGTGCTTTGTGCTACATTACTACGATTCCATACAGTGTCGGGGATGGCTTTATCCTGAGAAGCACTGTATAAGAAAGTTTGGTGTGTAATAAAAGCATTGTAAAATTCATAGATTTTTATCTTGCCAAGGGGGAGAAAACGGAACTGCATATAAAACAGTGTACCTCATTGCGAGTTAAGAGCCAGCTTGGAACCAGACGAGCAATAAAACACTGCACTTGTCTCTGGGTAGTGCTGTTAATGCAGACAGCAGGCAGGGCAGGCAGCAAATCTTTGTAGCGATTCACAAGCTTTTGATGAAGAGAACTCTTAATAGATGCAGAAAGTAAGGTTCACGCCTTCTCTCTGAGATTCAGGCAATTCCCTTTTATGCAGAAGATGTGAAGTGGAAAAGTTTAAAGTAATTTCACGTGTTGTGTGTTCAGGATGAATGTAGTATTGGACAAGTTCATCCTGCAGAAATAACCAAAATTACATAATCTATTGAAACCATCTGGTTTCAGGTACTAGGAGCTTCCAGTGTCATCTAATCGAAGAACAGGCTCTGGGTCTGAAACACACATTTGGTTGTGCGGAGGTACTGGGAGACTCGGGGCTCATATGGCCGAGGAGCACAGGAATCCTGCTTCATTTCCTGCACCAACATACTGCCCAAAAATAGGCAGGGCAGAGGAACAGTGTAACGTATCACCATTCAGCTGCGTGAAACATGAGGTCAACTGCAATTTTATCTTCTATGCTTGCATTTGGCACTTCAATTAAACATGGAAACTAATGACCTCATTAGATTCTTGCAAAGTAAATGGCATTAACATTGATAGTATGTCTATCTTAATAAGCCTTTCATGAAAAATAGGCCACAATGCAAACCATGCGTCAGTTAATGACCCATGGCCCGAAGATGAACCCAGACATTAATAGAACCTATTAACAGTGTAAATGTAATAACTCAGTGGGACGATATAGTCCAGCAATTAATAAGTTCACATGAAGTTCAACAGAACAACAAAGACCCCAAAAAAACCCGTTTATTCATCAGTATGGTCAAGGTTCAGATGGGATTCCTGTCTGAATTTCTTGTGGATAGTAAAAATCTTAAATTCTGTGTGCAAAAGTGGCTATAAAGAACCTGTTCTATCAGCTCTTGCTGTGATTAAGAAGTTCTCTATTCTTCCACCTCTGGATTATCTATTAGGTGAGATTCACCTAATAGAGCATGAACAGACAACCACTGGCAGAGGCCATTCACTTGGGCAGCTCCTTTTCCCGTCTACTGTTACCTGAGCAGCGTGTGGGACCAACAAATGCAGAGGAGGTCAGATTATGGGTTTATAGTATTACTGTGGATGGTAATCAATACCTAAAATTCCAGTACTGCCTAGGACACTGGGCTCAGATTTGTGCATTTCTCAAGTATTTGTACATCTGTCTTTGCTCTGTTGATTCACTTATCTAGCCTCGCTGGGGGAAGGCAGGGAAACAATATGGTGAGGTTTAACCAAGCTCAGGCATTAAATCATATAGCTTTTATTGTCACTTTATCTTTCATTTCAAAATAGGAGTAGAGCAGATGTTTCTTGACTCCTGTATGCAGTCACTAGGTCTCCACACATTTTAACAGAGCTCCATTGTTATTTCACTTGGGTGGATGGTATGGTAATAACTACTTGGGACTGAGGAACACACTTCGTCGTCATTCTCACCCGCTGCATGAATACCCTCATTTCGCTCCTGCAGAATTTTGGCTCCTCTCCTTCCTTCCAGACTACATAACTGATGAGAATTGAGGGGCCACAGCAAGTGAGATCTTAGGAAATTTATGTAAGCCTTGAGAAGGATTTTCCAAGTAGAAGAATGTGTACTTCTAGTGCTTCTATTGTAAAAAAGTGACAAGAAAAATGAAGAAATGGAAAAAATAGTGTATTTCAAGAATTTGGGTCAAGGAGGTGTCTTGGGATGTGGGAGCAAATTTCTACAGTCATAAGAATTCCTGTCTGAGGAAAATCTTGTTAACTGAATTCAGCCTTTTCTGACACAGGCAGGAAAAGCGATCTTGGTTCGGGATCATGCAGAGTAATTAATACCTCCTAGATTTTGGTGGTGGCTGTGAATCTCTAATAATGCAAATCTGAAAATAGCCGTGAGAATCATCTCAGAGTGGTGGTTTGTGCAACTTCTAGATAGTTTCAGGCATTTTCTTTAATCATCCCTTGCACGTTGCTACAGTTCCCGCCTGTTGCACCTGCACTGGCTCCAAAAGGATGGGAAAATGGCATTCCCTTATCCCTCAAGGCAGGAATCCCAGTTATCTATGCTGGAAACACCAACAAGAAAGAACTGTCCAATTAGGTGAAGCGGAAGGCTGAAGGGGATAACTGAAACTCGTTGTTTCGGTGCTCGTAAGTTCCCCTTTGCTGCAGCGTGTGAGGTTAATGCTTGTGCAGAGCCCCTTTGCACAAAGATCAAGTCTGATCATCCCTCTGAAGCTCAGTCACAAACTCACCTCTCAGTTCTGTATTTTTTGATGACTTCAGCTCTCACTGTTAGAAGTTTATTGCAAGGTTAACTCAAGACTGCAAAGTGTTTGATAGAGCTTCAAGTTTTTGTGGGGATGTGATTTTAAAATTCTGGGTTTTGTGAGCATTTTCGTCATAGCAAGGCAAGGAAAAGATCGCAAGTGCAGTGTATGTTGGCCTAATTTGCACAACCCAGAATACATATTTAAGAAAACCCATTACTGGTGCTTAAAGGTAGCTGTCTAACAACACCCCTATATTTTAAGTTACCCGATTAATTTGTAATTTATTAACTTTCAGAGCCTTTTCTTTCTGAGGGCAGTCTCTCTATGTACATTCCCTACTTGCAATTCTTGATATCACGTTATACATAAGACTGAGTCAGTAAATCTTCAGTCTGAAGTCTCTGAGGGGTAGTTACCAACAGCATGGTTTGATCTGCTTGACAGTTACGTCCATAGGGACATCTGTGGAGTAAAGACACCGTCACCTAGACAGAAAACCGTATGGAAGCAACCAACACTGGATGTGGCATCTCCATGACATGTTTGCCTGGACATTGATTCGTGTTTACAACTGGAAGTTGGCACCTGGTTGGGTCAGTTGGTAGAGCATGGGACTCTGAATTCCTGGGGTCATGGGTTCAAGCCCCATGTAGGACATCCTGAGACAGTACTGTAGGCTTACCCTGCTCCAGTATGGGGGGATTAGACTGGATGATCTTTCAAGGTTCCTTCCAACCTGTAACATTCTGTGATTCTGTGATGTTGCTGGTGTTTCCCTTAGCTTTCTGAACTTAGTGGTAAAGGAACTCGCATGTATCACTCGAGTGAACAGAGCTGTCTCTGAAGTATCTCTGGGCAGTAGTACAGTGTTATCCTTCAGAAAGTCACATCTCAAAGTAAAATCTGGTTTAAAACTTTTCAAGTTATGTGTAAAGCAATAACCTTCCTTTTTAGGAGCTAGCAGAAGCTCTGACATTTCCAGTGCAGCAATCCTGGAGTAATACTTGACCTTTGTGTTTCTTTCTTTTAACTTTCCATGTGCTCTAATGAACAAGATAAAAAGCAAGTGTTAGAGGATGCCAGTGGCAGCAACAGCTCTGCAGCAGGAATGCAGCTTGTGGTTGCATTAGAAGAGATGTGCAATCGAATCCAAGAATTTTATTTTATTTTTCTTTACTGTTAGTTGAAATGCTGGTGCACAGCCATAAATCTTGGAACACTGTGGGGGTAGCTGTTCTTCTTGGGTACATTTACAGGTGTGTGAAGATCTTTCCAAGCTATCAGAGCATGATCAAAGATGAAGTGCTAGGCAGAATTTGGCTGCACTCAGAAGTCACAGGCAGAAGTGAAGTGAGGTCCAGAGCTTAGGAATGATCCCAGCAAGAACTCATATGTCTCATATGTACTATGAGGGTTGCATGTTCTTCAAACCGTAACTCAGGTCCGTGAAGGAACAATGCAAATAAACCCACAATTTTCCTCTCATTAAAATATTGAAAAGCTTGGTAACAAACTTTTGGGAACATATTAGGACACCTGTTAACCTCGATCACCCAATGGTTTCGGTTGGAAGGGACCTCAGAGATCATCTAGTTCCAATGCCCTGCCTTAGACAGGGACACCTCTCACCAGACCAGGTTGCCCAGAGCCCTGTCCAACCTAGCCTTGAGCACTTCCAAGGAGGGGTCATCCACAGCCTTCCTGGGCAACCTGTTCAACCTCAATAGCCTGAAACAAAACATTCTGTTTGTACCACATCCACACTGCATAAGAGTAATTTGCAGTAGTAAATTTGTATCTGTTACAGGGTCCTGTGAAAATTGATAATCTGTTCTAAAGAGGAAAAATGGAACAATTAAACATTTGTCAGAATTTCCTATGAAATAAATTTTCATCCAAAGATGATGTATGTTAGGAAGTTCCTTCTGTCAAGCCATAAAGTGAGCAAAGGGAGCTGGGTCTCTTTAGCTTGGAGAAGAGGAGACTGAGGGCTGACGTCATTAATGTCTACAAACATTTGAGGGGTGGGTGTCAGGAGGATGGAGCTGCACTATTCTCAGTGCCATGTAGTGATAGGACAAGGGGCAATGCTTGTAAGCTGGAACACAGAAGGTTCCACGTCAACCTGAGAAGGAGCTTCTTCACAGTGAGGGTGATGGAGCGCTGGAACAGGTTGCCCAGGGTGGTCGTGGAGTCTCCTTCACTGGAGATGTTCAAGACCTGCCTGGATGTGTTCCTGTGTGACTTGGTCTAGGTGATGCTGCTGTTGCAGGGGGATTGGACTAGATGATCTTTCGAGGTCCCTTCCAGTCCGTAATGATCCTATGATTCTAAAGCAGTTCGTTGTGTCTAGAAAACTGTTTGAGACTGGCTCCTAAATTAAAGATTAAAGAGACCCTGGACATGCAGCAGACATTCGTAACAGCAGGCAGTTTTCTTTAAACCACTGTAAATGTAGCCTTAAATATTATATTACTGGATGGGAGTTGCTATTTTAACTGCATCCCTGGTTGACACATTAAAAGAAAGTTGTTATTGTCAAAGTGGTTTCAGCAGTCGGGAGGAATGGTCCGTGAATAAGCTGCTTCCCTTAGAGTTATCTTGCCTTTCCAAGAACCTATATTGAACTTGTTGAAGATCTCAGAGGGTCTTCAGTGTTTACAGGTGTTAGATGGCCTTGTTGGTCATCATTTGGTGTTAGTCTCACAGCTGCTTGCCTCAGCCGCTTGGCTTAGACTGTACTGTGGAGCTTTCTATAATATGGAGACACAGAGGTGGACTCAGCCATCTGCCAGCTGGCTTTTTACCTAAAGCATGTTTGAAACTTTATGAGACATACCCCTTCTTCCAAAACAAAGAAAAAGAATTTCCACTGCTCTTTCATTCCAGAAATGCTGTTGCATAGAAAGGTCACCTTCAGATAAAGGCACAGTCCCATTCCTGTAGCTGTGGAATAATACTTTGGAGCCATTAAATCCCTCTCACTTGGTGTGAACTCTGTGTGTGCATATTCTGAAGTGAAACAGTGTGTAACACGTGGTAGTTTGAGTGTTGCATGTGATTCTGTGGTTCAGTGGTGGGCGTTGCTGTACGGGCGTCCGCTGATTCAGAGCTCTGAACGCTGACTTGTGTAAGAATTGAACTGAATACTGCAACATAACCAGACTTTCATTGTGCCACTGGGCTGTGTATTTGGGTCAACAGGGCTACTGAACCTGTGAGATGTCAACTTTACTTTGACAAAGGGGAATGAATGCAAAGGCAGGAAGAGTGTGAAGAGGTCATCTTGGATCTAGGAGATGGTTCATTATGCACTACAGGGTTATTGAGTGGAGAGAGAGACAACAGTATGGTTCATACTTCGACTATGGGTATCGGCAAACGGTATTGGGGGGTAGCTGGAATCGCTGGTACTGAATATTCTTTCATTCTTTGATTGTCTACTCTTGAAAATAGTTGTGGCTTAACAACAGCTTCAAATCTATCCTAAGGGGCTTTGTCTGAAATCTTCATCAGCTTTTATTTCTTTCTAGCAATAGTTGACATTTCCGCTGGAAATTTCTGACGTAGTCTTTTGGTGTGAGGTTGTTTTGTTCCTATCATCTGTGGATCAGTTTGGTCAGGCTTATGTGTATGTATGTGCATGCGCATCTATGTATATAACCACGATAAATGTTTTAGGGGCCAAAATCTTTCTCTAACTCTCCAGGGAAACCATCTGGAATCATCGGGTCAGGTTCCTAGAAGACAGAGTCCTGAGCTCCTGGACATCATTCACCATCTGGAATGCAGGCAAGCAGGGCAAGAGGCTCTACAGAAGCTTGTCACTAGCTAATCAGAAAAAGGTGAGCTACTAAGAGGGGTAACAGCTGTATTCTCTGTCCTGTGTCTCCTTGCTTCTTCTAACATCATAGAGCAAAATTCTCATGAGATATTTTGCCCCACAAGCATCAGTTGGTGATTAATATGAATTGGGCAAATTCTTAATATTGTGCATAATGTATTTCTTCTTGCAAAAGTATTACCACTTTTGCAGTGTACAGCATAAGCATCCCTGTTCCTGGGTGACTAAGACAGTAACAGGTTAGGCACACTGAACTTTTCATAGCCTACTGCCGGCTGGGTAGCTGTGTAGCAGCCAGGCGTCTAAAGCGTAGAACAGTTCTTTCTTTGGGTCGTGTGGTACTGAACTACCTTGTCCAGGATTATTCATACATGCTAGTATTTCCCAGTTCCAAACTGGATACAGAACAGGTTCCCATCAGATACTGACCAACATGGTTTGTACAATGAGGAATAGTTGTACCATAACTCTGTAACTGCTTAAAATAGGAATAGGGAAAACAGCAGAGTAGAAACTATTGTACATGAGTGATTCAGTTTACAATCATTTGTAAATGTGGAAACTGCTTGTATTTGGCAATGGCAGATATTTCTCAGAAGAGATTTGTCTGAGAGTTGACATACCTAACTTTTATAGCATTTTCTTTTCTGTAGTAAGTTGTTGCTAGATAGAAACTTTGGGGGTGATGTCAAATGGCTGTCGCTTATCAAGAGCCACAGAATGTTCATTTTATTATTTATTATTAAATGTGTTTTCTTAAAGATATGGATGGGAAGATAAATGACAAATAAATATATAAACTTGAGTAATGTTGTGGCTCACAGACCACACACATATTAAAAAAGAAGAAATGTGTGAACGAGTGAATGCGGCGCTTAGGGATATGGTCTAGCGGTTAGACACTAGGAGAAAAGGTTGGACTCGATGACCCTGGAGGTTCTTTCCAGCCGTGATGGTTCTATGATTCTATGAACCCATCGTTGAAATTACTGAGCAGACCTGGGAGATGCTCATACACTAAAACACAAGAACTGAACCTGAATTTCCTGCTTGACATTCCAGTGCCATCATTCCTCTGTCCCTGCCATCACCTAGCAGTAGGTGAAGTGTGTGAGGAAAGATGATTAAGTGCTGCATGTCTCCAAGCAGTGAGTTCATTCAGAGGTTTTAGTACTGCCCATTAAATGCACTGAGTTATCTCACTGTGCAGGGCAGTCTGTGTGTTATTTTGGCGGTTTTATGAACATGTCTTCTTTCATTAGTTTTTTGCAGAGAATTCTGAATCCCACTAACTTACCAGCAGCCACTGCGCTTTTCTCTCTGCAAAACTGTGTGAATTAGAAAATAAATTATGAGGGAAGAGATGGCAGCTTGTCTGGCTTTTGAGATGGTTTTGTAGCAGTGTCTCATCATCTTAGGTGTTGGGTTTCTTGGGTTTTTCTAGCTTTCTTTGTGCCAAGGCAACACAGAGGTTGATGTTACAGTAGGAACCTCTGTAGTTTGAAGTTACCTTTGCCACAATTCTAGAGGCAACTCGTTCAGGGCTTCCAATCCTGTTGAGCAAACACTGCTAATTTCAAGATGTCACTGCAGACATGATGGAAAAGGCAAGAGAAAAACAATATTGGTGAGCTTTGACAGTTTTCTACAAAAGAACCCGAGGTTACCTCCTGTTCAGTGAGGATGTCTGCCTGCACACCGGCACTGGTTCTAATTAAGCGCATCTTGACGTTCGCTCCAGCTGACCTTTACATAACGTTTGCTTTGGCAGTGGTGCAGGCTGTGATGCTGTTTTGTTTCTGTCAAGGTTACAGTTGCACATATTCCAGTGTGCTTTGGTTTAATATTGAAATATGGTATTGAGCATTAACCCGTTAATTCCTGGATGCTATTCCAGATGTGGTGAGCAAGCTCCCACAGCAGATGCAGCTGCATGTGCCAAGTCTGACTCATTTTGCAAATACATTGCAGAAAGCTATTGCTGAAATGCAGTCATGGTCTAATCCTTAATACCTTATATAATCAATCAATCTCTTTTTTTCAGAAATGAGATCCCAAGTCTTGTCCATCTCAGTCAGAACTTCAGCGATGTCCCAATGATTCATAGAAAGTCATTAGCAAGAGGCTGCAGAAGTAGTTAAACTGTCTCACTTCTCCAAAAGCTAATCAAAAGATTATACTGCTGGAGTTTCTGGAAAAAAATTTATAAGATTTGCGGCGGGTAATTCATGGCAGTTTTGATTTTATTCTAAGTTAGTAGCAGTAAAAGGAGGCTACTTTAACTCCATGCTTTACTTATTCTCAAACATCCTTCAGGTATTTTGTGATTAACTTCAGCTCTTGCCAAAGACTCTCAAATCCCATATGAACAAAGGCTGTAAATAGTTGTTGCTTCATCCTTTCCAGCCCTTAAAACAATAAAATACATTTCCTGTCTCACCCCTTAAAGACTACATTAAGAAGATTTAAGCTTTCATATATTCTGTTAATTATGAGAACACTAGAGATTCAGTATCATTATGAATCTACAAGTAGAATCTAGTGTAGTGTTGTAAGAGGAGGCCATAGGATGTGACTTCATCAGTTAAATAAAATACAATTCCTAAAGCCCCTTAAGACTATGTGAAATGTGTTACGTCAGTACAGTTACCATTTTCTCCTCTGAAGACCCACTTCTGCAGAACAGTGTGACCTTAAAAAGTCTGAAACCCTTTGAAATGCAGGTAAAATTGACAAATTGAGTGGTATCAGTTATCCATCTAAATTTTTCAGTTGTTTTTGCACTTTAAGTCAATTTAAACTCTTGAAAACTTGGCTGTGCTCCGTTTCACTGTTGCAGCATCCTTTTATTGAGATTCAGTTTCGTTAGATGTTGGGAGACTGATTTTGGTTGGAAGGTGGAATCGCAGCAGGGTTGTTTGCTAAATTGGCACTAAGTACCTGTAGAAAATGTGGGACATATGCTCCTAGAATAAATAAAGGAATGACCCAAAAAGTTGTTACTTACATTTTGTAATTGTGAAAAACCCTTACTCTACTAAATCTTCAGGAGGAGAATTAATTAGTTTGAACTGTCAAGCTTGGGGCATGGAAGAAAACTTTTACAAGATAATCTTTCTAGTATTTTTAGAACCTGATAAACAAAGCAATTTATTTCTTACACTGGGCAGGGTTTTATGGGGTGTTTGGAAAGTGGAAATATGTTGTGTGCTGAGCAGCCTTGCTTGTTAGACACCAAAATGTTGGCAGTTCCAGGCAGCAGCGGTTTGTGGTTGTTCATACTCACTAGCAAATTATTTTGTCTGTCTGGAAACCAGTCTGAATGTGAACTACGACTATGGTTAAAGAGCAAAGGACACCTAAGCGCTAACAAGCCTTTGCCTTCAGACGTCGGTACGGGGAATATTAAAACAATGCTTTGTCGCCAAAGACTTCAGGCACAAGTCCAAGGCTCAGTATTTTTGCTAAACAGCAACACAAGGAAAAAAAAAAATATTCAACGAGTAGATTCTTTTTATGAATTAATTACCAGGATCTCAGTATTCTTGGGGAAATTCTGTTTCCTGGCTGTCCCCTTCTTGATTCATGCAGTTGACAGTGGTTCAGTATTAGCATTTCTGCAAGAATGAAGTCAAACAGACCTTTTTTTGTTTAAAACACATCCGTCTTGTCTATAATTTGCAGCTGAAGATGGAAACCAAATGTTTTTGAGATGCTCCATGTGCCTGGAGGGTTTCTGAGCTGTCTTGTCTGCTCTTTTATTCTCCACCAAACTTGAGCTAAAAGAAGAACTTTAGCATGAACATTTTGTGTCATTTCCCGTAGCTGAAAGTAGTGCTCCTGTAGCTAACAGACTGGGAGGGGAAAGGATGAAATAAGCATCAGCTCATGAGTGGCATGGAAACACAACTAGGACACGAAGCTTCTCTGTGACAACCTGTCTGCCAGTGGCAAACTTGAAAGTTTCAGAAAAGTATTTTGTGCACTCATTTTCCTCGCTCATTAACCATTCAAAATCATCTGCTGGTTTCTCACCTTTTTCTAAAAGCAGTATCACTGAACCTTGTGCTTGAACTACGGTCCTGCAACTATCAGCACACTCAGAAAAGCAAGAAATGTTAGTGTTGCAGTATTTTAACTACTCTAAAAGTACACAGGGGCAGTTTGAGAGACTGAAGTGGGGACATGTAAGAGCAAAGAAATATAAACTAAGGCAAGAATATCGCATCCTCCTTGACTGTGGAGTAAAAGATGGAATGACACCATGAAAGTGAGTTAAGGGAGAGTCTACCAGACAAGGAGAGAGGTGAAGTTTGGAAGCCTTGGTTAAATCCAGGTATGGAGCATCCTACAACGGCTGAGGATGAAACAGAGGCTTTGGTTTGGGCCATAGAGAACACTTGATGCTGAAATGTGGCAGGGAAATCTCTCTGCCGCTTCCACTGGGAAGAGGTGCTTTCTGCAGCGTCCCTTCTTTCAGTACAGAGCACAGGCGCTCACAGTTACTGCCAGAACTAATGGAGTAGTCGTCTCTAGAGAAATGAGGGACCTGCAATGAGCTCCCCCACCCTTATGTTGTTTGTTTCATGTGATAATGGAAATGTTGCATGTACAATATTTGGAAGCTTATTTTGCTTGCTGGATTTCTTGAGCAAGTAGCTTGCTGGGTTTGTGGCTCTGCTTGTGGCACACTGGAAGATGTTTCTGCCTCTGCCTGTCTCTTGCTCTGTTTGTCATTATCTGTATCTATTTAAACTTGCATTGTGATGCCTTGGTTTGCTTTGTTTTGACATGAATGGCCAAAACTGATTTAGGTTTCGTGGAGCTGTGTATTAACATGCTTCCGAGGCTTTATGTAAGTTTGAATGAAGGATTTATAAATAGAAGAATCAACAGGGTCACACGAAGTTTAAAATGGGTGAAGGACTGCAGCGAGATGTGGAGAGAAAAGCAATAGGGAAGGGCTGCTCATACAGGATTTTGTGGGGAGTTTGCAGGATGTCTAAAAATAAATTTTATGAGACCAATTGATGTAACAAGGAAGGAGAGGAGACAATGTGCAGGTGACTGCTTAACAAAAGGATTGGCCTTTTGCTTTTTTCTGTTTTGTTTCTTTCTGTAAACGATCGTTGCAGACCTAAAGCAGACCACAGGTGAAAATAAGATGGCAGAATAAAATCCTGCTAAGATCATTCTCAGTAAGAGGACCTTGTTAGGCTGCTGAAGCCTTTCAGCTTTTCCCCTAGGAAATCTGAGCGGAATGGGAAGTGCAAGGAAACATCCTCAGCAGTAGCCAACAGGGCAGTAAACAAGTCAAGTATGAAACCGAACCATTAATTCTCATGGAATAGTAGCACAGCTCAAACAGCTCCATAATTACAGTCATGCCCCAGGCCCAGTCTTACAGCCTTCTTAGGTTGTAGGTTCGGAGCAGGATTAATCTGCTGCCCATTAATCTCCTTTTACCACAGGGAGGTCTGATATTCCCAGCCTGTGTGTCCCTACACGCAGCTGCTGTGTTTATTAAAAAGAACCAGCCAGAAAAGTGCTTTTATCTTCCTCAAACGTGTCTTCCCTTGCAGAGACTTTTTTTTTTAAAGTATCTTATCTTTTGGGCCATGTAAACTTCTCTTATGACTGAGAAAATTACTTCTCTTTTCTCTCTCCTCCCCGTGCGCTGTTGTTGATGTGTGTTCAATCCACATTTATGAAAATTAAATACAGTAATGATGTAGTTCATATATAACAGATATCTCACTGCTTCCCCCAGTTTTTAGCTGAGAGAAATAGACTTTTTTTCTTTTTTTTTGGAATTGTGCAGCTTTTCATGCAGATGGTGCTCAGGACAGAAATTTATAATTGTTTATTTTCTTAAAGCTGAAATATGATCTGAAGACTCTACAGCTTTCAGTGGCATCGCAAAATGGAAAAAAACCCAACTTGAGATGCTTTATAGCTTTAGAATTCTTAGGTTCCTCCCTGGGAGGTTCAAGTGTGGATAGATGGTCTTCACAAAAGCAGAAGAAAGCAGCCCATTAAGGCAGAAAAGCAAATAGGTAACTCTGGCTTTATCGTAAAAGTGTAAAGTAAATAGCTCACAGAAGCCTGATGCCTTCAGTTCTCTTCACAGGATAAACGAGTGTGTGTAAGTCCTGCATTTAGACTCCAGACACAGATTTTCTTTAATCGGAAAATAAATAGTGTGTGTCAGAAAAACAGTTGTCTTACGGGTTGGCCACCCACACTGGTGTATGGGCTGGCAGGAAAATTGCCCATTCAAGTCTGACCTGTTTTATAGCAACACTGTAAATACTGGGTTTAAGCTGCCTGAACCCACTGCCGATTGTATGCGGAGATACTCTAGTGAGAGCCTGTCTTCCAATGGAAATTTGTCCCAGACTTACCTGTCAAATGTTGGTAGCAGAGGTTCTGTGGGTTGGGTCACCCGGGCGCTGAGGTTAGGATGGCAGAGCCTGTCTGCAGAACTTTCTACACATGGTAGCAGAGTTGCAGCAAGGATTACTGGCAAACTGGTGACACTGGAACTGTCTTTGCTTCTCTGACTCTGCTCTGTGCCCTGTCAGGAGTTTCTGTTGACTGCATTAGAACATGCTGAGGGTGAACAGCTGATTTCTGTCATGGACATTGAAGTGTAGATAGAATTTCACTTTATCTTAAGTTAAAAGTTTTAGTGTTTTGGTTTGGCTTTAAAAATCTATAGAGTATAAGCAGCTGAAAAATAAGTTACTCGAAGATAAGTCACTGTATTGGACTGGAACTGTTCCCTGAACGCTGTAGGGTTTGCAGAGAAAAATATGCTTATTAGTTTGTTTATAGTGATCACAGCTTCTATAACAGCAAAACATTCATGGTGGAGCTGAGATTTGCAGCATTTTGGAGAATTTTAGAGGTGGTTAACTCAGAATGAGAAGTATTTGGCTGAGTTACTCTCTTCCATAGTGGCTTCTACTTATTTTGTTCATGTATTTCCACGGGGGTGCATATGTGTACATACGTACCCATATGGATAAGACGGGTAGAGGGAATATCGCGATGTAGTTTGCTGTGCTCTGTCCACACCATCTGACTTGTTGACTGCACTAAAACATTACAGTTGTGGAAACAGGGCCAGCGAGGTACCATGTATTAACTTGTGTTTAAGAGAGAAAAGAAAGATCCCGATTCTTAGTCTGTGTGTTTGAAGGAGTTGCTTGCATTTGCTACTGTCTAACACAGCCACAAAGGTCTTGTAGAACTTCTAGTACTGCCCCGAATTCTCTCCTTTCTTTCTGTTCTCATCCTAATGGCTGGACCAGGGGGAAGTCTCTGCATCAGCATCACCCAAATCCAAAGTCTGGCTCTGCTAGCCTGAAGTGATTGCTTCAGTTGTGCAGCCCCAAGCAGAAATTATTATTTCCTTAATGTTCTTATTTTTTGATGCCTGTTTTCAATCAACCTACTCTCCAGATGTAATTAGCTACCTCTGCATGGTTCCAAGGATTTTATCTGCCCAGTCCCTCCTGTTCATTAGCTGTATTTTCCATATGGAGTTTCTGTGGTGACGTTGAGCCATATTTGTCATCCCTTGATATTTTTGTTTGTATTCTCTTTCCACTGATGTTTAGGGGAAGAGCTGATACTATAGTATTTCAAGGTTTGGATAGAAGTGTTCCACTGCATAGTGGAAATACCTCAGTAGAAACCCTCTTTCTGTGGCAGCAGAATGTAGCTCTGTGTGACCACTCCCTGAAAATCCAGTTCCTGTTCCTCTGCAGCACTGCCTCTGGGCTGTAAAGCTGGCTCTGGCCCTGGCTGGGGGAAAGAAGCAATAGAGAAGGCACCAGCTCTACCTGATGACACCAGAGCTCTTGTGTCAGTGTCTTCCTCAATACAAACAGAATGAGGTCACTTTAGGTAAAACTGTCTCAAATGTGAGAGAGATTTACAGGCGCAGGAAGCGAGCCAGCCCTCTGCAGCCTCCTCTGACTTAATAAATTAATAAACAGCTGTTTGGCTTTTCACATTTTCTCAGCAGTAAGTGTTGGTAATCAATTTTTAATGCAACAATTAAAAAGATAGGAAAACTGCTCTCTGGCTTCCACCAGAATAATTGATTTCTGCAAGGCCTTAACTATCTGAACTGTTCTGCTTCAGTGTAAGACTGCTGGTAGATAATGTGATTAGAGACAATGGAAGTCAGAGGAAAACGAAGCTGTTTATTTGAGAAAGTCTTCCAAAATGGTACTGGAGACATAATGGCTCAAAAATGAGGCCGCTGTGTATTTTGAATTTTAGGCATTTATTCTGCCTGCGCATTTGTGAGGAATGCAAATGAAAAACCTTCTGAAACACTTGGCAACTAGGGCTGCAAGTAATGTGGCCATAACTGCAGTGAGGGTAACGAAAATGGAGCAGTGATTATGTGAGTATACACACCACATCTGCTGAATGTTCCTGTTGAAAACACAGAGTCCAAACCCCTAGGAATTCCCAAACCTGGTGTGTTGTGACCTAGAACTGAGGCTGCTATCAACAGAGCATCCTCAGCAGTGGAGCAGCTGTTACATTGAGGTATCTGCTGGTAGGTGATGTGTTTGGGATGGGCAGAAAGAGGACGGTTTGTGTAGCCTGACCTCAGGCATTTCATGGAAGTGCCATGAGGCAGCTCGTTGCTGCTGTTAGTTAACATAGTGCTGAGGATGGAGCTGATGATCTCCTAGATGTTTACGCAGTCAGCAGTTAGATCATGCAATCTCATGCTGGTAAGTAGAGAGTGTGCTCACAGACAACTGCAAAATTTGCTCTTGTCTTAAGATACACCCAGAAGGGACTGAACCCATTTTGAAGCTGTGTAGGAAGAGCGAGGTGCACTGCCCTATTGCTGTGTCTAGCCCCATGCCTGCCCACACACAGACCATCTGCAGGTGAAAAATCAGAGAGTAGGAAAGAATGGTGCTGACGTGCTCTGCTCCTGGTTTTGCAGGTAGCTGCGTTTTGTGATGTTGATGAGAAGAAAGTAAGAAAAGGATTCTACACTTACGAAGAATCTGAGGTCAGTTATAATCATGTGTGTCGTCATATCTAAGTTACATTTACTTGTACTGTGATCTGGAAGTGGTTTGTGAAATGTGATGGAAGAACAGATCACCGATTCTGAGTATTGCCTAACAGCTCATTTTGGTGAGGGGGCCATGACAGAAGACTAGACAGCTGGGACAGGCACTAGAGTGTCAGCTGTGGAGCCAGAGCTATGCACCTCACGCTCGCTGAAGTCGCTTTAGTGGACTATGCGAGGATTTTGAGGATGGCCTAATCAGAGCCTTCTCTGACAGATTTTTCTTCTAAGTGGGAGTCAAATTTGTTCATGATGGATAGCAGTCAAATATTTCTGAAGATAAAGAAAGCTTCTGTGATTAATTGTAACCTATCCACATTACAACTGCAGTTATGGTGTATCTGAACAGAATTGTGAAAGGTTTTAGGGAGCCTAAAAATGTAGGCAGTGATGTTTTTACCCCCAGACAAGGAAACATGAAATTTTGAATGCAAACCCCAAACCAGATAGGAAAAAAAAGAGAAGTTATCTTGTTGCAGTATGATTTTTGTGATAGCAGTTCGCTCAAGACCTGGAGTAAAGCTTCATCCAGATTCAGGCCCTACAACCATGGTAAAAAAGACAGTTCTTAGTTTCACTGGGTGTTGGATCAGTGGTTGTTCCAACTTCTCCATTCTAACTGCAGGGTGGTCTGACTTCACTTGCTGGCTTCAGCCACCCCCCCACTGCTTTGTTTACCATGGGTCTAGCAGTCTTGAGGCTAGGGGATGACTTGACTCAGTTAGCTCAGCTGGCAGGCGAAGACCCTCAAAACAAAAGGTTTTCCAGCAAGTTCTCTTGTGAATAAAATTACCCCAAGGCTGCCTGATCTTTCCATCTGATGGGAGTGGGACTGCAAAGGGAGACGAGGGAGAGGAGGGTTATCTTCTCAGATACAGCCTGTGGTTAGACTGGAGTAACTGTAAAATCCAGTTCTATACTGGCAAGCGAATAAGCGCCTTCAGCTGCGTGGAATCAGTGGGATTTTGACCAGAATGCTGAGGACTCACCAGGGCAGTAGTTCTGTCTGTCACTGTTTCCAATCCCGTGCACTTGTCTTCCTAAGCCATGGCCATCTCTCAGATCAGCCATTGGGAAGCGTGTCCTACAGCCGGTTGTGAATTCTTGGAAAATTCTGCAGCTTGAGTCCCTGGTGAAGCCCCAGCTGCACACAAGCCATTTACCAGCTCCCACTGATGGGGAAAGGTTCTTCTTTGGATCTGTGGCTGTACCTGCTGTGAGGCAGGGGGAGCTGATGGTACCTGCTAAAATGTCAACGATGTATCTGCCAAAACAGGACCGACCATATAATTTATGGGATGGGGGGATTCCAGTAGTGAACCTTGTGACCGTAATGTAGATAACTGTGAAAGGGCTACAAGTAGAGCTTGGAGGTGAGGAAGAAGCAGTGGAAAGGAGGAGTGAGACCTTCTTTCAACAGCAGAAAGATCCTAGCTAAGGTCTGGCCTCACTTGTGACCTTGTTCCAGAACACACAACTGTAGTGGGAGATCATGGTAGTAACAAAGTGGGGATGCGTCACTGCTGAGCATGAAGTCCCAACTTTTTAGCCTTTTAGTGTTTCGTGACTACTAAACTAGGCTGTGGGGGAACTCTGTGAGCTCTACTGAAGCCTCTGCTTTTTGCTACAGGAGAGACCAAAACCAAAGATTCCTGTGTGTCACTTCAGCAGTGCAGCTCCCCCATTCATCATCTGTGTGAAGCTGGTGAGTGTCACCTTCACCCCAAGCTCCTCATGCAACTCCTGGTATTTGCTCTTGGTGCAAATGAATTCCTGTTTGCTGTGAGTAGCTTTTTCCTGAGGCTTTTACTGTGCAACTGAATGGTTCTTTTTATCAGATTGATTGTGTCGAGTGTGTCAGGGGTTTAGACCAGCGGTGTGAAGTCGAACTAAGAATACTAAAAGGCAAAGGACCTTGGGTCTGGTTTACTTTCTTCCTGAACAATGTTATACGCACAAACGTGCTTATACGTTTGTATATAACATTATAAACACAAATGTGTTTATTCGTGTTTGCACTGTCAGGCATCTGCCTCCTCTGTTCCTAATGTTCTGCAGCCCTGTGTGTGACGTGTGACAAAGGCTTTAGTTTTTAAATCGGAAGCTTCTCATGAGCCCAACTGTGAAGGCTTTATTTCCACTGGCTTGACTGCCCTAATAACCTGCAGTTATCTTGCTGTCATGTTTAAAATAGCAAAGCACAGTGTATGGGACAGCACAGAAGTAAAACAGCAGATACGTTCTAGTCACAAACACTGCTAAAAAGTCTCTAACTAAAGCCTGCAGCTACATAAACACCAACATTCCAGCGCTGCACCAAATGTGTGCAAAGACTGATCAGCTGGATCTCCTCCGGTACAGTCTGCTTTTAACTGAGCACTCCCGACTTAACAGTCAGCTCTGAAAGCATAACTGAGTTGTAAAGCCAGACTGACAGTACCTTGGGGTATCATCATGTACTGCTGGTTGATAAACTCTTGGATAAGCCAGGACTATTACGACTGATTTAATTTTTCGTACTACATACAGTGGTGGGTGGAAGTCCCTAGACAAAACATCTGTGCAACCTGTTATAAAACATGTGATTTGTGAAGCCCTTACAATGAAACTATTATACAGCATCTTGCCTGAAAACCCTGGCCCATGGCTTCAGTGAGGATTTCAGTGGATTTTTCCACTCGTGGCCGCTGAGCATTGTCTGTGTGCTGGTCACAGGACTCTGTAGGCCACAGAATCATTTAAGCAGTAGACAGCTTTTTCTGTGGAAATACAATTTCACCTACTTGACATGGTTTCAGAGTTTGTGAAGTTGCTTCTAAGATCTGACTTTGAGGCAGAGCACTTTTTAGAAGGTGAGAAGGTCAGCGGGTGCTGGTATGGAGCCACATCTTCAGGAACTGCAGGCAGGTTATTACCTCCTACCCCCTCACTTCACAACTGAATGATGCAGTTGGCTGCTGTGAAAGTTGTGTCACAAGAGCTGATGGTAAAAACACCCCAGTGCAGAGGTAAAGAACCAATAATGCTCACAAGTTCCAGCAGGAAGACAAAAGAGGTGCCAAAGAGACAAGAACAATACTGAGAACAAACTTGTGTAACAACAGGGTGAAAGTCCACTGTGGAGCTCACTTATTCTATATTGAAGCACATTAATGCTCATTAATGAACCTCATGGTGCGCTGATGTCATTATGCCATAGCAGTGATTTAATGGTCTGAGGGCAGAGAAACAGCTCATTAGAAAAACACAGACTCACAGAATTATTGAGGCTAGAAAAGCCCTCTAAGACCATCAAGCCCATCCCATGACCTAACATCACTACAACCTAGACCAGAGCACTAAGGGCCACAGCAGCCTGTTCTTAAACACCTCCAGGTATAGGGACTCCACCACTGCCCTGGGCAGTCTGTTCCAGTGTCACCCTTTCCCTGAGGAAGGGCTTCCTAACATCCAACCTAATCCTCCCTGGTAGCTTCAGGCCCTCTTGTGCTGTGGCTGGCTGCCTGGGAGAAGAGGCTAACCCCCACCTCACTACTGCCTTCCTTCAGGTAGTTGGAGAGAGGGAGAAGGTCCTCTCTGAGTCCCTTCCCCAGCCTTGTTGCTCCTCTGGAGCTGCTCCAGCCCCTCAATCTCCTTCTTGAAATGAGTGGCTGAGAACTGCCCCCAGTACTTGAGGTGAGGCCTCTCCAGTGCCCAGTACAGAGGGAGAATGATGCCCCTAGCCCTGCTGGCCGCTATATTCCTGATACAAGCCAGGATGCTGTTGGACTTCTGGGCAATCTGGGTGCACTACCGGCTCCTGTTCAGCTGGTTGTCACCCAGTACTGCCAGGTCCCTCTCTGCCAGGCTGCTCTCCAGCCACTCATCCCCCAGCTGCAGGGAGTTGTTATGGCCAAAATGTAGGACCCTGCACTTGGCCCTGTTAAACCTCATCTACCGATTGACCCAGCCTGTCCAGATCTCTCTACAGC
>VXBP01009036.1:0-167277 GCA_013400115.1 Rhinopomastus cyanomelas | reverse complement strand
CCCCCCCCCAACTTGGTGCCATCGACAAATTTACTAAGGGTAGACTCGATCCCCTCATCCAGGTCATCAATAAATATGTTGAATAGAACTGGGTCCAGCACTGATCCCCAAGGGACACCACTGGTTACTAGACACCAACTGGATGCAGCATCATTCACAACCACTCTCTGTGCTTGGTCATCCAGCCAGTTTTTAACCTAGCGGAGAGTGCACCCATCCAAGCCACAGGCTGCCAGCTCTTCCAGGAAGATGCTGTGTGGGAGACTGTGTTGCAGGCTTTGATAAAGTGCAGGCAGACCACATCCACAGGCTTCCCCTCATTCACTGGGTGGGTCACCCAGTTGTAGAATGAGACCAGATTGGTTAGGCAGGGCCTTATTTTCCTAAAGCCATACTGGCTGGGCCTGATCCCCTGGTCGGCTTGTACCTGCTGCTTGATGGCTCTCAGGATGATCTGCTCCATAACCTGGCCAGGCACTGAGGCCAGGCTGACAGGCCTAGAGTTCCCCAGATCCTCCTTCCGGCCCTCCTTGTGAATGAGCAGCACATTGGCCAGCCTCCAGTCATCTGAGACCTCTCTGGTTATCCAGGACCAGTGATAAATGATGGAGAGCAGCCCAGGCTGCTCTTACATCAACTCCTTAACAAATGTGTAACACCGATCAGAAACCAAATCTTCCTATTAGTGGTGCCCAAGACACTGTTATCACCAGAGACACCATAGACAATGCTAGGAAGAAAGAAATAAACCCCATAAATAGATCTGAGCTGAAGTGTGGGAAAGGAGAGGAATTGGGGTGTCTGGAGAAGGAAACAGCAGTGATCTGAGTCCCACTAGAGAACCAAGTCTGCAGGACCCTCCTTCACGCTGCCACTGGGTTTTGCACCTGATCTCCAGGAACGTTTCTTAGGAGCCTCTTTCAGCCACCGTTGTACTCGCCATGTTTTGTTACTGTTAGGGGTCCTCATGGACGCTGTCAGAACCTATGAAGTCCTGCTTCTTCCCAGGTTGTGGGTGGATTGGAAGGGCCAGTTTCCAGCAGTATTGCCCTGAAGTCTTCTACCAGGACACAAGAAGTTATAACATCTGTGGTGTGAAGTAACCAAGTCTGCAGCAGCTTCCTGGCTTCCAGACCTGACCACTATAGGAAATGGTATCACAGTGGGTTGAGAAAAGCAGAGTGTAGAGCTTTTCCATGCTGATGCTGAACAGGGCAGTCTGATGGTGAGAGCTGGTCTTTGCTGGATTCAGAGGTGGAGTTTGTGGTTACTGTGCTGCCCACAGCTGAAGGAACTGCAAACCCCAGAACTTCCCACTTAATCATCTTTTGTCCATTCCTTCTTCCACTGTGGTTTTTGAAAGTGGGAGCACAGGGCAAAGTAGGAAAGGGGAGATAAGTACAGAAGATGTGAAGCCTACATCAGGTGAAAAATGGCTTTGTTTGCCGTAGCTGCTGCTGCCTCTCAGATGCTGCTCGAGAGCTTTATGAAACCCCTCTGTGCCTGTAGTGTTGCTCTTAAAGTCCCAGGCTGATGTGAGAGACAGAGATGGGAAAGTCCTCTGCAAATAGGAGGTTCTGCTAGTGCATCCTGTGGGAGAAACCCCAGACTCTGTGTTTGAGAGTGACCTGGGCTTTCGGAATGTTTAGGGCAGGCACCTTCACCCAGTGCTATGGCTCAGGCTGTGCAGCAGGCAAACACACAACAGCCTGGTGAGCGCACAGACAGCTGTCAGTGCTGCAGCCACGCTCCTAGTGTGTGGGACCGTTGGAGGCTTCTCTGAGGCGGAACCTGCTGCAGATCCTCTTTGCTGATTTTTTAAAAACTGTCAATAACAAATTCCTAAATTTCCAGACTTACAAATTCTGATTGATTGTCTACTGGCACAACTTCTGCACTGCTCAAGAAGTGTCCCGAGTTCTTATTGTCTTCTGGTTTGCTCCTCATGGCGGGGGATTGTTTTTAGCTCTGATACAGACAAACCCCACATGTTTATAAGCAGCTCTAAGAGGGTAATTCTGAAGATGAGATTTGTTTATGAAGTGGGTTGTTTGCACGGAACAGCTCTGCTGGCCACGTACTTGGAGCTGTGTTTGCTTATTTATTTTCTCAGGCAGTTCCTCCCTCGCTGGCGCTGACATTCTCAGGCAGTGTCGAATCTCTCTGAGGCAGGAGGCACCCACTGTGAGCTTTGCTCACTTTGCATTTAAAATGGCCTCACAAGGGCTGTAGCTGAAACCCTGCTCTGGGTGTGGGTGTGGGGGGGGAGTTCTCTCTGAAGAGAGCTAAACTGTCAAGCTCATGCAAACTGCAGCCGCAGCCTGCAGGGCCCCTTCACCTGGGGGGCTGTGCTGTTGGCTTTTCTCTCACTTTGAGGTAAAAGCAAAATGCTTGGAACTGATGTGCTGTGCCCTGCTCTGGCATCGGCCTCGAGTGCCCCAAATGAAAGGGATTCTATTTTTCTGTCTCAATAATGAAACTTGTTTGATTGCATAAAGTTTGCAGTAAATGTACTGTTTGACCAGCTGCTGTAAAATGCTGCCTTGTTCTGTCACCTCAGCGCTGTGCTGGGGGAATGAAAATGTTTGCTTTTAACTCTCCCACTTCATTCAGCATCTGGGCTCTTTTATGTTTTTGGAACCCTTCTCTAGAGCAGGTTTATGTTTCAGCAAGCGGGCTGTCACTGTCTCATAGCCCTCGTCATCACTCACGACATCTCGGGTGTATGGAATTGTTAGTGGAGGCTAATGGCTGTGACCAAGGTCACTGTTCCTGAGCAGAATTCCCTGTTGCCATGAGTGGCAACATCTGCAGATGGACCAGTAGCACTTTGGGATCTTGACAGAGTTATGAAAGTAGGAGTCAGTCCTTCAGTGTGTTAAATACCACCAAGTACCTGGAACGGGCTGCCCAGGGGGGTTGTGGAGTCTCCCTCACTGGAGATATTCAAGACCCGACTGGATAGGTTCCTGTGTGACTTGGTTTAGGTGATCCTGCTGTTGCAGGCAGATTGGACTAGATGATCTTTCGAGGTCCCTTCCAATCCGTAGTGATTCTATGATTTCAAGGAGTAGAGGTTTGGTAAGGAATTGGTTACCTTTGGTAAGTAGAGTCGTGGCCTCAAAAGCCAAATGCCCGGGGCCCCTCCTGCCCTTCTCCAGATTATCCATAGCTGTTCTCTGTTTGTTCCTGATTAGTAACCATCAGCGCTCCATTATGAAGTGTACAGCTGCTGCTTACAGGGTTGATTGATGTTCTGGGTCACTTTTTTGGCATTGCTAGTGAGACTGGAACACGCCCGGTCACTGAGGATCGTGTGGGGGAAAGGGGAGGTAATTGTGATCCTGAGGCGCCGTGTGCTGGATTGGGAAGGGCTGCGGCATCCACACACTGAGTCCCTTTCCTGTGTAACTGCAGGCAGCAAAAACAATGCAGAGGTTTGAAGAAGACAGGTCAGCTTGTTCTGCTGTAAGGCTCCCTGCTGATAGAGATGGCAGCAGTCCTTGGCTGGAAGGGCTCCAGGCAACACCCAAACACTCGTGAGTGCATTCATGAGCAGCAGTTCAGGCCCCAGGCGAGCTGGGAAGCAGGAGGCACAGTCCTCCACGTGGGACAGAAGACTTTCCAAACTCAGGTTCATTAATGACCCAGAGCAATTTTTTTTAATCCAGTTATTGCAGCCACAGCCCAGCATTTTACCTCCTCTAATTCCAGTTTCATCAGAACTTGCTTTTTGTAACTTCCTCTCCTGAACAGTCGCGGTGCTGCTGCGCATTGTTAAACCTTGACTCTGCTGCTCTGGGACAGCCAAAGGAACTCCAGCATCTTCTTATCCGCTTCCTGCAAAGCTGTCAGCTTTGAGTCATTAGTGCTGTGGTGACATTCCTGAAGATCCATGGAACTAAGGACTGCAGGAAGGTCACAGCAGAAAGGCTCAGAAATGCTGCACCTGGCACATTGTCCTGGTGACATCTCGGCTTTCCAGGATGGCTCCTGGTGCAAACCACTGGGTTCCTGTTCAGGGAACATCATGGGGGCTCAAAGGAGACACCTTGAACTGTGCAAAACATTTCAGTTGATTGGTGAAAGGTCTGTTTCATCAGACCTTGGAAACTGAGGATCAGGATGGCTCAACACCTACAAAAATCACAGTTTGTCAAAGTCATTGACCTGGTCCAGTGTCTGAGCTGAGAAAATATGCTGCTAGCTGAGAGCTTTGCTCAGAGTCACCTTGATGCTACAGAGCAGCAGCAGAACAGGTTGTCTAATATATGATTGATCCAGTATTTAATATTAATTCAGTATTAATTGAGTGAAGTGTTAATTCAAACATGAGGTTTTCAATGTCAGTTTTTCAATGGAAACAACTCTGAGCTTTCAAAGAATTACAGAACAGGAGGGATTGGAAGGGACCTCCAAAGATGACCCAGGGAGGTGTTCTACTTCCTTCATCATCTTTGAAGCTCTGCATTGGGCCCTCTCAAACAGTTCTTTGTCCTTCTGGAACTGAGGAGCCCAGAACTGGACACAATATTCCAAGTGTGGTCTCACCAGGGCAGAGTAGAAGGGGAGGAGAACATCTCTTGATGCCCTTGGCCTTCTTGGCCGCAAAAGCACACTAATGGCTCATGGTCATCCTGCTGTCCACTCGGACCTCCAGGTCCCTTTCTCTTACACAGCTCTCCAATGGGTCAGTGCCCAACCTGTACTAGTACTTGAGTTGTTCTTGCCCAGACGCAAGACCCCACACTTGCCCTTGTTATACTTCATCACATTTCTCTCTGCCCAGCTCTCCAGCGTGTCCAAGTCCTGCTGAATGGCAGCACAGCCTGCTGGGGTGTTGGCAACTCGTCCCAGCTTTGTGTAATCAGCAGCCTTGCTGACAGTGCAACTCTAATCCGTCATCCAAGTAATTAATTAATAGATTGGATAGGACTGGTCCCAGTACCAACCTTGGGGGACTCCATTAAATACAGGCCTTCAGCTAGACTCTGTCCCATTGACCACTACTCGTTGGCTTCCATCCTGCAGCCAGTTCATGATCCACCTTGCGACTTGATCATCCAGAGCACACTGCCTCAGTTTGGCTGTGAGGATTCTGTGGAAAACTGTGTCAAATGCTTTAATGAAGTCAAGACAGACTACATCCACCACCCTGCCATCATCCATCCACTTGGCTATGCCCTCATAAAAGGCTATCAGGTTGGTCAAGCATGACTTCCCTTTGGTGAAGCCATGCTGACTGTCCCTAATGACCCTCCTGTCCTTGATGTGCCTGGAGACAGCCTCTAGAACAAATTGTTCCATCACCTTTCCTGGGATGGAGGTGAGGCTGACCGGTCTATAGTTACTTGGGTCCTCCTTACTCTTTTTGAAGATTGGTGTGACAATTGCTGTCCACTAGTCCCTAGGCACCTCTCCTGATCCCCACGACTTAGCAAAGATGATGGAGAGTGGCTTAGCAATGACTTCCACTGTCTCCTTTAGCACACGCGGGTGCATCCCATCAGGGCCCATGGATTTATGTACCTCCAGTTTCCTCAACTAATCCCATACCTAGTCCTCATCAACCAGGGCAAACTCCACTTTTGTCCCAACCCTCTGAGGCCTCAGCAGTCTGGGGCTTGATATCAGGACAGCACCCACAAGTACAGACAAAGAAGGTGTTCAGTATCTCTGCTTTCTCTGTATTCTCTGTCTCCAGGGCACCCACCTCATTCAACAGGGGGCCTACATTGCCTCTAATTTTAGTTTTACCTGCAATGTATTTGAAGAAGCCCTTTTTGTTGCCATTGACCTCTCTTGCAAGGTTGAATTCCAAGGAGGCCTTGGCTTTCCTAGTTGCATCCCTACATCCTCTCACTAGAGCCTTGTAATCACCCCAAGTAGCTACCCCCTCCTTCCATGACCTATAGACCTTCTTCCTCTTCAGTTTGCCCAGCAGCCCCGTTTGACCACACAGGTCTTCTGGCTCCCTTCCTTGACTTCCTACCTGTTTCAATGCTCTTGTCTTGGGCTGGAAAGAAGCGGTCTTTGAATGTTAACCAGCTATCTTGGGCCCCTTTACCTGCCAGTACCCTGTCCCATGGGATTTCCCCTAGCAATTGCTTGAAAAGGCCAAAGTTGGCCCTCCTGAGAGGTCCAGGGTTGTGATTCTCCCAGGTGTTCTGTTCCTGCCACGTGAGATCCTGAACTCCACCATCTCATGGTCACTGCAACCGAGGCTGCCCTCAACCTTCACTGCTTCAGCTGGACCCTCCTTGTTGGTGAGTACGAGACACCCCAGCGCTCCTCTCCTAGTGGGCTCCTCCACCATTTGCATGAGGAAGTTGTCACCAATGCACTTGGAGGAACTTCCTGGACTGTGGATGGCTGGCTGAGTAGGACTTCCAGCAAGTATCAGGGTAGTTAAAATCCCCAAGAGAACCAGGGCCTGTAGCTGTGAGGCTGCTGTCAGCTGCCTGTAGAAGGTCTCATCAACTTCCTTCTCTTGATCTGGTTGCCTGTAATAGACAATCACAACAGTGTCACTCATGCCCACAAACTCTCAACTCTCTCTTCATCTGCCCCTGGACAGAACTCAATACGTTCCAGTTGCTCTTTCAGGTAAAGAGCTACTCCACCACCTCTTCTTGCTGATCTGTCCCTCCTGAAAAGGACATAGCCATCCACGACCACATTCCAGTCATGCGGGCAGACCCATCTGGTCTTTGTAATTGCCACCAGATAATAATCACCTGACTGAACACAGATTTCCTTTTGCTTGTTCCCCATGCTGCGTGCATTGGTGTACAGGCATTTTAGGATGCCAGCTGAGTGCTCCGATTTCACCCTAGGATGGTGGGAGGTCTTGTGCTCTTCATCATGACCACAGCACTACCCCACTGGTGCCCACTAAGCAGCAATCCCACCCCCCTTCAAAACTAGTTTAAAACCCTTTGAATGAGCCCTGCCAATTCCTGCCCCAGAACCCTTTTTCCCATCTGAGAGAAACCTCTCCGATGTGCAACTGTCAGCTCTGGTGTCTTATAAAACCAGCCATTATCAAAGAACCCAAAGCCCTGCCTGTAGCACCAGTCTTGTAGCCAGGCATTTATGGACTGAGTCCTTCTATTCCAGTCCATGTCCTGACCCCAAAATGGAAGTAATGAGGAAAATATAATTTGTGCTCCAGACTCTTTCACCAAACATCCTAAGGCCTTGAAGTCTCTTCATTCCCTCAGGCTACAGAATACAGTTTCCTCCCCACCTGTCTGGAAGATCAGTAGTGGCTAGTAGTCAGTTGATTTCACCAGGTGAGGGAGTATCCTAGTGATATCCCTGATTCGGGCTCCAGATAGACTGCATACTACCCTATGATGAGGGTCAATACTTATAATGGGCCCTCAGTTCCCTTCAGGAGTGACTCTTCAACAATTAGAGCCCTTCTCTTCTTCTTTTTGGAAGAGGTTGTCATATTGCTGGAAGGCCTATACAACTGTGATAAGACCTCCGGAATAGGTTGTCTATCCTCTATATCCCTATGGACTGATTGGCTTCCAGGAGGGGTTCATATCTTCTTCTTAGTGGCACCTGGGGAGCTAAGATAGGCAAAAGGGGTGCTTGCCTTCTGCCACAGCCTTCAACTTGCATACACTCACCCCTTCTGCTTAGGCTTGTGTCTGCCATCTGAGAGGTGCCCCTTGATTCTGGCTGTTACTTGGCTGTTGCCCAGACTACATAGCCTGACTCCACCAGTCTATTTCAGCCTCCTTAATGCTCCTAATGTTCTGTGATTCTTTGAGCCTTTCTACTTCAGCTTGTAGCCTTTCAACCTCATCTGGCAGCTGTGCAGCTCAGTTAAGCAGATCATCTACCTGCTCACAGCCATCCTCAGAGCTGCCTCCTGAGACCAGTGAGAGGCTGTGGTGTTCCCTGCAGCCTGTCACCTGCAGAGCCACATCTTACTGGGGGAGCTCTGTGTGGGTTCCCACATCCATCTGGACTGGTGACCGTAACCTGGTCTTATTCTGCTGCCAGGCTGACACCATTTTTTCTGTTGGTTTTTTTTTTGTGCCCCCCTGCACACCACCAAGCAGAAGGCTGCCTCGCTTTGCGTGGCCTGAGCACTGCTTCTGGTTTTGCCACGTTTAAAATTCCTGCAATTTCCACTAAACCAAGTCCCCTCCCAGCTTCACTCACAAGAGATACAAACTCCTTTTGGATCCCTCTTTCCTCCCTTGGGGTTCCCTGGATCAGGAAACCCCCATAATCACCTTAAAAACTCAAGAAACAGCAGGGTTCTAGATTCCAGTACTGGCTGCCTCGTTGGGCACAGTCTTTGGGTTACGTTTGGTTCTGCAGATGGGACGTCTGTAACCAAAGAACCAAACTACCATGACCTGTTACAGCCTGAACTGAGTCTGGCTGATCCAGTTCTCGTCTCTTCCCTCCCAGGATCTGACAGGTGGAGCGTTTGAGACAAACCTGACCTCGCTGAACCTGAAGGAAGGGCTGGATTACTACCACTTTAACTGAAGGCCAAGGTAAGGCAGCGATACCGAAGCTACATTTTCCTCTCTGGCTGTAGGGGAACCAAAGTGTTCAGAGGACTAGAATATTTGTGCTTCATTACATGAGTTTTTGTGCCACACAACCCCTGTGACTAGGGAGGCCCTAGTCACACCACAGATTCGCTGTTTGCTCAGGTCCCTATTGCATGTCCCTTGTTTACCAAACCCAGTGTGATGGTTACATTGCATTTCTGATTTGAATAACCACCAACTCGAGGCTGTAAGATCAGAGGAGGACTGTTACCATAGGAAAGGCTTAACAATGCACCAAGCAGGGCCTGTGACCACCGGCAGTGTGAGGAGACATTTCTGTCAAACACTGCTTGGGGCCCTTGGCCATTCCTGTATCTGGGAGCAGCAGCTGGTGCCTCTGCACTGGGCTGGTCCAGAGGTTGGGCAGTGGCATCCTCCAACTGGGGGTGTATGAGCAGTGCCATTGTGTCTGTAGCAGCACCTGGCAGCCAGGCAGCTCACAGCAGAAAGTCCCATTTTAGTGACAGCACAATGACAAAGTGGGGCCTGTTTAACACTGAGCTTCATCCACAGCCCAGACTGCCTAAGTAGTAACTGGTATAATTTATAATCATCCTCTTAAAAAAGAACACAGACCTAGAGCTGGGTAGGGTCTGGTTTGGAGATGAGCAGTTTGCAACAGGTACCTCATGGAGAAACTGGTTTGGTTTTAGCTCCTCTGTCTGAATTTTTCCTTCCTTGCAGATGATCACAGCCACTGTTCTACTGAAGTGCTGGGATAGTGGGATTTAATTGATTGTGTTGCCTGTGCATTTGTCCTCCCCATCCCACTAGTCTAAAAACAAATGTTAGAGCCAGTTCATTTACAGTCAGTATAAAAGGTCCTGATTCACTTCTGTTCCTCAAGGGAAGAAAATACAAAACTTCAGTTTCCTGAAGAACCACAAAACCCACTCTGCTTGAATTAATTACAGAAGAGCTGTAAGAGGGCATCTGACTTGAGCTCAAGTGAAACTTGTGTCACTGTCAAAAAAACCCCTCCCAAGACTGAGAGACTCAGCCACAGAGGCAGAGGGGGAAGATTTTATTATCACTATGTGTTGCCATTCTTCTGAGAAACATTCCTTTCAGAGACTAATGCAGCAATCGTGTTTAATATCTGGGGTGTACAGCAAGCACAGGCTGAACGGCTCCGCTGGGGGTTGAACAGTACAAATCACCGACATTAAAAAAACCCAGGTCAGGTGTGACAGGACGATGAGAATTTGCCATCTTGTGGCTGCGGGTCGTGGCTTTGCAAACAATGAATCGGTGTGGCCTTCCCATAGTGTGTCTGCACGATGCCGCCAAGACTTCTCTCTGTCTCTCCTTTGCAGGGCACTCTGCAGTGAGTCCAGTGTGCCAGGCTGCCACAGCATGAACTCCTCCAGTCCCAGCAGCACCGGAACCAAGAGCTCTGCTTTCCACACCAGCAGCCAGCACTTGCAACTTCACTGTGCTGAGCTCTACAGGAAAGGAGAGAGAGGGGTCACAGCCTAGATCACTGTTTTAATGGTATCCCCATCACGTAATTAAGGAAACTAAATGGAGAAGAACAGAGAGACACACAAAGCTGTACGAGTACAAAGCTGCAAAAGTACAAAGCTGCAGTATTTACCCTTCTTTTCAACATTTTAATTTTTAACTACCCTTTAGCAACTTCTGTTTGTACAAATTTGAAAGGAACGGTAAGTAAGTGTTGACTACATCTGAAAATAACCTCATTCACCTTTACCCAGTGCTAAGCTTGGCTTCCTCTAGTGTTTCTCTTCCATTCTCAAGCCCCAGGAGTTCTTGAAGAGCTGAGTGCTGAGCACAGGGACATGGGGACAGCCATGACAGCCCTTCATGGTGGGTAGTGCTGTGATAGAGCTCCACCAGCTATGAGGGCTCCTGCAGGCTGCACTTTCTTGCCAGAAGTTACACAATATATTTGTTGGTGTTTAAAGCTGAAGTTGCCATTCAGCCCAGATCAGCCAGAGCTGCTCTGCAGGAGAGAAGATGCAGTGCCCTTCTGCTGCAGCTGTGGAAAAGGCTGACAGCTCTGCAGTGCACCTGTACAGGGCAACGATGTACTGCTTGGCTGAATCCCAGTCATCAAACCAAACATCATCATGTTCAGACATTTAAGGGAATGAAGATGGAGCCTATTAGGAAAATCCTGGGGAAGACTGCATAGGTGCTGCTGTTTTAGAGATAATAAAGGACAACAGTTCGTAGAACTCTGAACGCAGAACAACAAAGATTCCAGAGGCCAAGAATCAGCTGGTGCAGTAGGAGTGTTCAGCTCAGGAAATAGGCTGTGGGTGCCTGCGATATGAGGGAAATAACCTTGGGTCAATGAACCTTCTCACTGCGTCCTGTATTATTCAAAGTAAAAAGGGGCATTTTTTGGAATTGTCTAAACCCAGGAATCATTCTGCCTCCTCATCTGCAGACAGAGAGCAAAGGACAACCCTCAGCCACCCTTCCCAAAGCAGAAAATGGTGTAGAGGCAAGTCCAAACTATCAGCTTTAAAATGAAATGGGACCTCCAGGAGGAGCAACTGTCTGTCCTCTCATGGCTGTATGAACCTGTACATTGTGCTCTTCCTCCTGGGCACGGTCAGCATTCAGTGCTTTGCTGCTCAAACTATCGGGGGCAGTTTTTGTCCTTTTTTATTTCCCCAGAAAAGGCAGATGAGCAGTTTCTGAAACATCTGCACTGCTACTTCATTATTTCATTTTGTCTTTGTAAGACATCACACTGCAAGTCTGGAACGTTCTCAAGAAAGGAGGGTAGAAGAGCTTAAAGCACCAGTCTTCAGCAATTCTGAAAGTGAACAGTGAGGCCGCTCCTGCTGGCACACACTGACACTCATGAACCAGAGAAGAGCTGCTGCTGTTGCACTGAAGTGCCCAGTAGATTGGGTGGAACAACTGATCGTTCCATTGTTTCTCTGAAAAGCCCCTCCAGAGGTTTCTGTACTTTACCTTGGACACCAGCTGCGGTCTGGGCACTTTCAGGAGGTCACAGAGGCAGTTGCGTTTCTCTCTCACTGCTGGTAGTTCAGCCTCCCTGTGTGACAGAGGGAATCCCGGTTAATTCTAAAAGTAAGCCCTGAAGTTGGCGACCTACATGGAATTTCTGAAGCGGTCCCTGTGGTTATTGTTATTACATTACTTCTGCAGGTCTATGAGACACCTGTCCTTGCATGAACATGAACACACTGAGCTGCAGAAGGTTTGGCTGTTTTGCATTTTAAGAGCACGGTCAATTTGTGTCCTACCTTAAGCTGGATAAGCTGTATGCACACAGCAGGTCTCCCAGAAGTGACCAGTACCTAGTGGAGTGCCCCAGACTGGTCTTCGAGGGGCAAGAACAATGACTCATAGAGAACTCCTACTCGAAAGGACACTAATTGATTCTCTGAGATCCTTTCTGCTTAATAAGAAGGTTTCATATCAAGAATTGAAATAACTGTCACTGGGTTGGGAGAACATTGCACAATCCAGAGCAGCTTTTCCAGAGCTTGAAAACCCAGACCAAAACCCTTCTTCAATTCCATGGTGTCCATGGACACTTTTCCTCAAGAGCTGTCAGTTACTAAAGGCCACAAATGGACAACCCTATGGACAACATTTTTTCCCACCCCTTGAACTGGGTTGCTGGGAGGCTGCTCAGGTTACTTCCCCAATTCAGTTTGGTTTTTCTTAACCAACTGTGAATGAGCTATGAGAAAATTATCTCTCAGCACATGAAGAGGCCAAAATTACAGGGAGAAGCACAAAGGGAGGGTTAGAAACAACAAGACTTTTTTTTCAGACACCTTGAGCCATCTGTTGTGTTTAATCCTGGAAAACTGTCTGTAGCTGAGCAAAACCTTTTACAGGTAATAATGTGTTTGACCTGCTTTACACAACTGCAAGGTAAACTCTCGGTGGTTCCAGCAGGGAACAAGCACGTGCCTATAATCAGCATCTTCCCAATTAGAACTGTCCCAGACACAAAGCAGTTTCAGCTCCAGCACAGAAACACACTACAGCGTCACCACAAGCTCAGTAACGTGTGGGTGCTGTGTGTAAGCGCATGCCCCACAGCCCTAGGCTGAGGTGTCTGTGACCTCTGAACCTGCCTTGGTTGGTTCACTTTCTTCTCATGGAGTGTCAGGGAAGGCAAAGAGCCACTTCACAACGTCATCAAATAAGTGATCTAATTTTCCTATCGGTCTCTTATCATAACTTTGCTGTTTGAGGCCAGGTTCTGGGCCAGAAGAATCCAGACTCAGGGGAGTCCTCTGTAACAAGGAGAAGTGTTTAATGTGGCAGCAAACCCAGTGAACTAATTGGTATCTCAACATTCCTTGTCTCCTCAGGGTGCTAGGATAGCCTTCCAGAAACTTCTCCAGGTTCAGCACAAAGTTAAAATCTGCAGGAAGGGAAAAAGCCCAGCACTAAACCGGTGAGAACTTCCCTCCTTCCCTCACTTCAAAGGTGCTGACAGATCTACTTCCCCCTGCCCCAACAGACCCTTCACTGCTCTGCTGCCTCTTGCTTGTGGGGAGCCCACCCCCAACCCCCAATGTTACAGGTAGCAGCAGGGGAAAAGATACTTTCAGTGTTACCAAAGGGGGTGTTTGATTCACACAGCCTGATGCTTGGGAAATGTCTACACTGCCCCGATTCAAAATATTTGCTTGAATACAACGTTTGTAGCATTTTAGTAATTCCATTTCATGGGAGATTTGAGCTGCTCTGCTAATTTTGCTGTGCTCCAGCTTGCACAGACCCTTCCTTCCCCCAAATCCTGCCAGTGCTCAGAAATGCCAAGAAACTGTCTGTGTGGTTGAAGTTTGACTGTGTGCACAGCCCAGTCTCTGTTTCATGGAGAATTTCCAAGATCTCCTCCCTTTTTACATTGTCAGGAAAAGATAGGCATTTTACTTTATCTAGTGGTGCTTCCATCTCCTGTGGGACAGGACATATCATGGCTCTGAAAACAGAGAAAGGATCTTCTTCCTCAGTGATGCTTTTCTGGCCTGGAAGCACTGAACAGCTAAAACTACAGTGCTACTCCTTACTGCTTCATTGCCATCAGCTTCCAAAGGCATCCAACTTTCAACTCGGTACAAACATTATTTCTTATGATCATAGAATCATAAGGGATTGGAAGGGACCTTGAAAGATCATCTAGTCCAATCCCCCCTGACACAGCAGGGTCACCTAGACCAAGTCACACAGGAACACATCCAGGAGGGTTTTAAACGTCTCCAGTGAAGGAGACTCCACAACCTCCCTGGGCAGCCTGTTCCAGTGCTCTGTCACCCTCACTGGGAAGAAGCTTCTTCTCATATTTATGTGGAACCTCCTATGTGGTCTCACCAGTGCAGAGCAGAGGAGGAGGAGAACCTCTCCTGATCTGCTAACCAGCCCCCTTCTGACCCACTCCAGGATGCTGTTGGCCCTCTTGGCCACAAGAGCACACTGCTGGTTCATGGGCATCCTGCTGTCCACCAGGACCCCCAAGGTCCCTTTCTCCTACACTGCTCTCCAACAGGTCAGTCCCCAGCCTATGCTGGTACCTGGGGTTGTTCTTGCCCAGATGCAAGACTCTACACTTTGTTTAGCAACACAGTCCCTTACCAGTTGGTGTCACTGAGTATGGTCAGAACCTCATCCACAGTGGCAGGATCCACCACATCACTGTAGGTTATCAGCATCTCGTACACTTGACTGGCTGTCGTCTTCCGAATCTGTTGCAAGAGGGAGAGGAACCTTTAGTCAAGTATCTGGAGTCCTGTATGGAAGAGCCTAGTGCTGGGCTGGTACTGGTTCCACTCCTGGCACTATTTTATGGTGGCCATTTGGTGGCCCTCAGAACCAGAACTGCTGCTATCGTAACTATCACAAAACTAACAGCAATAGGTCTGACTGGAACTTTCAGACACTAAACAGGGACCAGCTCTTCCCTGTGCTGGGTACTGCACGAAAATATAACATTCAGTCACTTAAACTGCTTCTGATTTTAAACACTGAGATGGAAGGTGGAAGAACAGGATGGGGAAAGGCCAGGTGTGCCGCAAGGATGCAGCAGCCCATGGCAGATGGCAGCACTGCAGGCAGCTGACCCTTGAGGAATAGAACTCCTGACACTACACAAACTGCTGCCTGTTCCCAAGGCACTGAGCTGTCGATTGTGGAAGTGCTGTAGGGCAGCACTTTCCTAACACGCAGTGTACAGTACTTACTATGGGAAACGGATGGCAAAGGAGGAGAAACAACTGGAATAAAACTTTCTCTCTCATGTCTCCCTGAAATTGAATCAGGCCACAAAACCTAGAAAACATAACAACAACCAGATCTTGTGTAATAACTGCAGAAGTACATTTTGAGGATCAGAATGAAGTGGATCAGCAAAAAGAGTGGGAGGGGAAGCTTTGCTGCCCCAGGAAATCTCGGTTCCAAGTTCTGTGGGAAAGCAAACACTGAGGGAAGTGTCCTGGAATCCCCAAGGGTTCTGTAGGTGCCCCACAGCTCTGCCAAGTGCAAATATGGTTTTAAAGCTGCTGGTGGGCAACACCAGCAACCGTGTGCTAAACCCCCCCCTATGATTGCAGCTACGTATGTGTGAGAGGCAGGTCAGAGTGAAAGACAAAGTAGAAATGTGAGCTCTAGCTCTCAGAAAGTATCCAAAAGCACAAGGACAGGAATGTCAGTAAAGTCTCTGCTTGGCACTGTTCTACCCAAATAATCCTGCCATAGGTCTTCCCAGGAACCCAGCCTGGTCAGAGCTGGGGCTTCCGTGACTGGTGTCTCTGCTGGCTGCACTGAGGGTTGTTACCTCAGAGCCAGACAAGCATTTTGTAGCCATTTTTGGCTCTTTCTCATGCAGGTCTCAGCTCCATGCAATTACCTGCACTGGCACCAAGTCAAGCGTCTCACTTGAAGCAAATGATTTATTGCAGTTTCAAGAACATCAACAGCACTGTCAAAGCAGTCAAGTTTTATCAGATCATGTTCTTACCCCAACCACCCAGAAGCTCATGAAACCTTCACAGCTCCCTACATATAGTCATGTTCTCCTTCCCTTTGAATTACAGGGCTGACAGACCTAGCTGGTCATTTACATTTTCTTCACTTTATACTAAAAAAAACATGCATTATTTCATGAACTCACACTCCTATACTGGAGCGAAGCTTCCGGATGTCCTTGGATCTTTTGATCTCTTCTTTACAGAGAGTAAATAACTTCACTGAAAAGGGGTGGCTGAAAATGGGGAAGAAAAAAGTAGGACTCAGTAGAATTTCCAACACACTTGATGATTATTAAAATGCCAAAGGAACATTCAGAGCAGAGGATAGAAACAATGCCGAGCAGCATGAGATTCCCCCAACGGCATGCCCTGCGTGCAATGGCCCTTTGGTAAAGTCACAGGTGAGTCTGGCCAGCACGCTCCTGAGCCTTTGGGGTTTTTTCAAACAGGAAAGTAAAATCATTATTAATCATTTACATTGCTGCTACCTGGCTGCTGAGGTGTCACCTGTATTTATCCACACTGAGCCAGCAGATGCCTGACCATGGCTGATCAGAAATATAATGTCAGCAATTAAAATATCCTATAACCAAATAAAAATGATCCCATCTGTGATTCTTGGTGGTGCCTTGGTTGTTCCCTTAAGTCTTCAACCAGTGTCCACACAAAAGGGGGTGAATGTTGTTCTTCAATCCTCACCCATTTCACAGTCCAAATTCTTTCAGTGATTCCAGACACTGTAATTAAACACAGGGCTCACAGTTCAGCTGAGTGTCCCACTCATCTTTAAATATATTTAGCCAATTCTTTTCTTCCTCTACCAAGCCTGGGAAATGTGATTCTCAGAGCTCTTTCCCAGCCCCTCACACAAACACAAGTATTGTTAGTGTGTTCCAAGGATCCATTAGAGATGAGTAGAGAGGGAATATTGCTTTTATCCAGTACAAATTATTTAATCTTTCACTTGCTGCACTCAGAGCTGAAGGGCCATAGATGCAGAAGGAACTATTTCATATAGTCCAGGCAGCACAATGGCCTCAAGGCTGCAGTTTGGAAACCTCACTCTATTGGCTGTGGAAAGTGGAAAGGAAAAATATACTTGCTTTCTACTGCCACGACTCAAAGCTGTCAATAAAAACTCCCAAAAAAGCTGCACAGTGTAACCTGCTGAAAGCCAGAACATTCAAATCAAGATGCTTATGGGAGAGACAAGATGTTCTGTCACATGAATGCACCTTGTTACATGTCTGTAAAGACAGTTTTCCAGACTGGAGTTTAATTCCTTTTAAAATATTCTTAAACTCCTGGCATGCACCAGAAAGTACTGACCTGGTTAGAAAGAATCTGACCAACGCTCAGGAAGCGTTAAGCTACACAGCACTGACCATGGCTGGCTCCAGACTGACCAGAAAACCACACTCAGACAGTAAATACAATGAACTGCTGGGTTTTTCATGTTCTTTTTTAGCCCTTTGCAGAGCTGATCGTGGCTTTCAGGACCAAATTCCCTGGGGAGGGCTCAGCTAAAACACCTCCATCAGCTGCTGAATGAGCAGGTTCTGTGTCACCCACTGCTCACAGTCACATCAGCAGGTTCCACATGTTAAGGGGTGAGATAGGCACAGGGGCAGGGAACACGATGGCAGTGGCAGACACCTACCAGAAGGAGCCTGGGGCTGTGTCTGTGGACTCTCATCCTACCAGGCAGATGGGGGAAGAGCATATCTGCTCTCTTCATCTCGGGAGGTAAATTCTTTCGTACCTTGGTGAAATTTCTCCTCCCCCTCCCCGAGTTACAAAAAGACATTGTTTTAGACAACCAGTTCCAGTACCCGCTGCACGCCTGGCTTTCAGCACAGCGCACACGATACAGGGAATGAGGTGAGATTCAAAGTGGCTGAACACCAGGGACATCACTGAGCAGTGCAGCAACAAAGAAACCAACAGGAACAAGAGCATCTGGAACACATTTAATACATAGAACCTTATGTGCTGCACTGTGAGGCTAAACCAGATGCACTTTCCTTTCTGTCATCTGCCAATTTCACATTTGTAATAACCAAACCCAACCTGTGTGTGATCTCCAATGACTCAAATAGTTTGGCCTCCTTAAAGGAAATTGAGAAAATTCCTTCTCCTGTGTGGGAGAGGTGCCAGCAGAAACAAGAAGCATCCAGGGAAAAGGGATCAGCCTGGATCCTTTTGGTTAGGTAAACCAGGCGTACGTGGTGCTGCCAAAAGGCACCAGCTCCTTCCTCTGATCAGTGAGTGAAGCTCCAGTGGCTGAGCTAATATTCCCTGGGAGGGGTGGGGAGGGCAGCCCTGCCATGCTCTGTGCCTCGTGGTTTATTACGCATTAGCAGTGTAATTGCTTGGAAAAGTCTACAGGAGCATGTGACACACAGAAATCATTGGCTGGAGAGCAGCAGGGACAAACCAGCTTCAACACTTGTCAGACCAGCGAGAGATGCTGTAACTGCACAGTGCATGAACACTTCTGCTGAAGCTGTAAATGTACTCCAGAAAGAGAAACTCCACAGCACCAGAGCCTGAACTGTCCCTCACAGGCTACACTGCTCACATGGCAGTTAGTGACTCTCACACTAACCCCACTGTACTTGCTAAGGCACAAGGAGCCTGTCTGGGCTCTTAGCAGGTTGAACATCTCTGGTGATCATTCACTCATGAGGCAGCATTAAAACTCCTGCAGCCATGGGAGCCATAAACAGAAAATTGTGCTCCAGTGCCAGTTCTGCAAGTGGCTTCCGTTTACTTTCCTTTCTTCTCCCTCTCCCTTGTCCCCTCACCAGCAGGGAGCTGACAGTTATCACCACCTTTTAGGAGCTGCTACTGGTGAGCCCAAAAAAGCCCTATATGGTCTAGCCTATTCCTGACAGCTCCGTTTCAGGTGTGCTGCCCTTTGCCTCTGGCAGGCCAATCAATTATTCCATAATTACGAAGGTGGCTCCACAAACCCATGATGCTCACTGAGGTGAAACTGGGAGGGTTCAGGTTGTCCTACCAGACAGAAGAAATTACATTTCACTGAAAACAACCTCCCTGTTTGGGGTGGGGGAAACAGCAGGTGAATGACGTTGCAGTTTTACAAACCTGATAGGGTAGCACAGACCTGCACCACTGCCACAAGAATGGATTTTCTCCACTTACCTCTTTCTTTTGGCACAATGAGAGCACAGCAGATCGAGGAACTACCTCAAGCTAAGTTTTCCTGGGAGAAGGGTATTTTTAACCTGGAACAGTTCTCCAGTTCCATTCATCAAGCAGCAACACAAAACGTTCCTGCCAGTTCAAGGAAGGAAACTCCTCCTGGATGTGCAGGTTTCTGCCAGCCTCAGATGAGCAGGAAGGAACAGCCTAACAAACCACAGGCAGAGCTTTTCTTCTCTTGCTACAGATTCAAACTCAGCCAAGGACAGAAAATAAAAGCTGCCGCTGATAGCCCCTCATCACCTGCTGGTACCGAGGGCAAGTCATTTCAAGCAGCTCTGGATAGGCAACTGCCCTCCCCTTCACTCCTCTGTAGGCAGGTTCTGCAGGGCCCTGGCACAGAAACGACCCTCAGACCCTAAAGCAAATTTACATAGGAGCCATCACAGTACAGCAGTGGAGGAGAAACACTCAGGGGTGCACTTGCCCTCCACACAGAGATCACCCGACCTGCCTCACAGTGCTTCTCAACACTGAACAGCACAGACAGAACCATGTCAGACAGGCCAGGCTGCTTATTCTAAACTTTATGAGCTCCGTGGTGTGAAGAGGCAGGAAAAGGCACTGCAGGTTGCACCTCGGCAGGGCAGGAGTGACACCGTGTGGCAATTTGCTCTAACTGGAGCACTGAGCTCCTGAGGAGTGCCAAACTCACCCAGCAAATACACTAACCCTGTTTAAAGCAAGCAGTGTAGGGTTATTACCGGCTCTGCACTGCTGATGCTTCGTAAGGGGGGAAAAAAGGGTCCAGTGTAGTGCAATAATCAGTCTGAAACTTCCAAATGCATCTGCAAGTGTTTTAGCAAAATGGCTGCCACAGGCATCACCCTGATGCCAGACATGCTGCAACCCTCATTCCCTCACTAAAACTTCACTCAAGCCCAAAATGGTAAAAAATGAGGGGAGGAGATAAAACAGGAGCCAAACATCCCAAGGAGAGGTCATGGTTCAGTCCCAGCTTCTCCAAAATGTAGAAGTAAGAAGTTCACAGCAGACCAGAAGAGCAGGGAAGCTGCTCACCAGCACTCGAGACTGTTTTCTGAAAACACTTTACTTGCTCCTCTTCCTACAGGCCCCACTGTCAGAAAGCATCTGACACTGCAGGCGCGCCTGGCTCCTCCCTTACAGCAGGCTCAGTGTCTCAGTCTGCAGGCTTATTCTGCACTGTGTTTCTACATTCTTCTACCATGCTGCTATGAAAAGGGACTGTACAGTCCTGCTCAAGAACCTAGGTCCAAAAGCACTTTTCTTCTGTGCAGAAAGGAGTAGTCCACATTGGAGTATCTCCCCACGGTTATCCACTCCTCAACTAAACGCTTTCCAGAACTTGGTGAGGAAAAGCTAGGACATGCACTTTTTATTATCCCTACTAGACTCTTTACTAACTTCTCTGGAGACACTCACATTAACACAGGCAATGGGATTTTGGAAGTGACAGCTTGTCAGCACCATGTTCTGCAGCATCACAGGAGGCCACTGCCACTGCAAAAGGCCACCAGTAGAGTGTCCAGAAAGCATGCATGTAGAACAGCAGGAAAGGACAGGAACTAAAGACCCAATGCTGGCCCCAAGCCTGCTGGGTCTGTGGGGTTAACAGTAAACTAATAACCAACTTGTACTCTGCTACCGGAGAGCAAAATCTCACCAGGGCTCTTTCAAGGCTACCTGGTCCAGAACTTGTCGCTGTCGCCCCACTTCAGGAAACCTAACCCATTACATCCATTTTCACTAAGTCCTCCACACCCACACCTAGAGCAGCATCTGCACTCAGGGCAGTGTTAATGGTGGAAAATAAACACAAGGACTGGCAGTAACTTACTTCTCTTGTGGGGTAAATATATCGAAACAGCCGTTTGCCAGCATTTGGTCCAGCATCGTCAGGAGAGGTACTGACACCCTGATGAAAAGAAAACAGTTGAACAATGTAAAAGCACCTCCTGGCAAACGTACAGCACCCATCTTTAATTAGAAGCAAAGACAGAAACTTCCTATCTACCTACACGCACATAAATTACAACTCTGATTAAGACAGAGGTTGCTCAGTAACTTCTCTCTGTTGGCTAAATCATCCTCGCTGGCTGCAAGGGGGACATTCAGATACAGCCAAAAGGAAGAAACCTCATTAACAACAGGTCTGGTTTAAACTTGCAGGGTCCTGACAACACAATTATCAGTAGTGGGAAATATTAATTTAATTTCTAGTATATAAACAAAAGGTGTCAGATGTTACAGCACCTTCTCACTACAGGTAATTACCTACTGCACCAACTCACAAGCTGTCAGCTAGAATGACTGAGGTTTTTTATTGCAACAGCTGAGACAAAGAATAAAAAAAAAAGAAGCCTGAAAATCCTATTAATAGTTGTGGGGTTTTTCCCCCCCTAGAGAACAATTTCTGTTTTGCACATGTTTGATCAGTGAAGCTTAAAAGAAATTCATCTCACTATGCAGATTGAGTCACCTTGAAAGAAAAGTCATCACAAGAAAATGATACCTCAAATATTTGTTAAAAAAATCCCTGCCCAGACAAAAGGCCGACTGGACACAGTGAGCAGCAGCACCAATCCCCACAACTGCCTCGTCCGTGCTCGTCACATCACATGTGACAGCAAACTACAGTCAACTCAAAACATTCTACCATGGCTCCTTTGCCACGTGAGTTAATAAAGCCAGACGTGTCACACTGGTAAAGACAGAAAATCCAAAGCAACATGTTACCGGTCATTACGCAGGTTGTCCTCAAACACCTTCAGCAACGTCTCACAGAAACTCTCCATTGCGCTAGAATCATTCTGGATTTTCTTCATGTAGTCAAACAGGCTCTGGGCAGAGTATCTGAGCTACAACAGAAGGAAGCTCACATGAAGGCTCAGGGAAGACACCAAAACACCAGCCAGACGGAACTGTGCACAGCCCTGGCTCCCCAAGGTGAGCACCTGCATCGTGAACACTCTGCCCACAGCAGCCCCATGTGTAAATCCTCTAACCACGCTTGACAGGAAAATGACTGCTCTGCTTTCGTTAATCCTTTTTCAAGGAAGGGGTTTTTCCCTTTTAAAGCTTTGCCACTGCAGAGAAAAAGACCACATTAAAGGTTCCTTATTTTCTTCCTCTCAAAACAAACCATCCCCAAACCACTGTGATTATCCTGCTTCACTCCAGACAACAACAGCGTTAAGGCTGCGATGGCTCAGGTGCACAGCAGAACTTCATGAGGTAGTATTTATCCAACAAGCCGATGTGACTGAAGAAGTCAAGGCAGGCTCTCGGGCACATGGTTCAAGATACACAACGCTGCTGTAAACCGGGGTTAAACATTAAAAACAACCCAGAAATAATTACTCCTGGATTAGCATCATTGCGTTAATCAGCTAGGTTAGGGAGAGGCAGGAGAAGGTGGCAGGGCCCATGCTCAAGGCTCAGCTGGAATCAGGCCTTTTGGGTCACACCAGCTGTGGACTATCACTGGATACAGCCATTACTCCACAGCACTCTGCTTCTGCTCCCACTTCCCTCCACTCCTATTCCCAGCTCTCCACACCCCTGAGTAATGGGATGAGGACTGCAATGGGCTGTGTGAACACTACAGCTAATGGCAGTATTTTCCATTGCTGGGAGAGGCAGGAATGAGAGATGCCACGTTCATCTCTTTCCAGGTTCACCTCCCTTGAAGATGAGAAGAAAAAGTTGGCTTTTTTGGTTACAGGAAAATATCTCATCAAGGATAAACATGATCACAGATTCACAGTGGTTTGGGTTCGAAGGGACCTATAAAGCTCATTTAGTCCAATCTCCTTGCAGTACAGTGAGCAGGGACATCAGATGACTAGATCAATTTTAAGTAGAAGGAAGGTAACATCCTGACATCTCAAGAAAAAATTTTAAAACATCTAGGGTTAAATCAGGAATTTTCTCTCCTATCTCTTTTGTTTTTTAACCTCACAAATCTTTCAGTTTAAGACAGCCTCAATACCCAGAGCTTCTCCCGCAGGCAAGAATGGGCACAAAAGGGCTCAGACCCTTTACTTGAAGAAACTCCAAACTTAACAAGGTAATACCAACTTAAATCCCCATTTCCTTCTCAGGTGAAGACGCCTTTTGTCCCACATAACCAACAACCACATCTGAGTTCTAGCCTTAAGTGCTCACAAACCTTTGCTTTTCCAAATTCTTCCCTCATCTATGCAGAGCACACAATTCTCGCTGTATGAGCTGTGTGAAATTTACCCTTCCCTGGGGTTCCATGAAGACTGGGAAAGGAAATTAGGAGGTTAACGGGTTGCAACTGGGACAACTTTGGATATGAATTTCAGAGGATGGCTAGCAATGACCTTGTTCTTGTTAAACACAATGAAAACAGGGTTTGCCAAGGCCTGACTCTCCCATCGTTTAAGCCAACAGTGGATACTCCAGTCACATATAACAAATGCTAAGGCCAACAGCGCTCAGAGGGACTATTCCTAGAATCATAAGGGATTGGAAGGGACCTTGAAAGATCATCTAGTCCAATCCCCCCTGACACAGCAGGGTCACCTAGACCAAGTNAGAACCTCTCTTGATCTGCTAACCAACCCCTTCTGATCCACCCCAGGATGCTGTTGGCCCTCTTGGCCACAAGAGCACACTGCTGGCTCATGGTCATCCTGCCCAGGTCCCTTTCTCCTACACTGCTCTCCAACAGCTCAGTCCCCAACCTATACTGGTACCTGGAGTTGTTCTTGCCCACATGCAAGACTCTACACTTACCCTTGTTATACTTCATTACATTTCTCTCTGCCCAGCTCTCCAGCCTGTCCAGGTCTTGCTGAACAGCAGCACAGTCTGCAGGGGTGTCGGCCACTCGTCCCAGCTTAGTGTCATCAGCAAACTTGCTGACAGTGCACCCTAACCCCTCATCTGAGTCATTAATTAGTAGATTGAACAGGACTGGTCCCAGCACCGACCCCTAGGGCACTCCACTAGATACAGGCCTCCAACTAGACTCTGTCCCATTGACCACTACTCTCTGGCTTCTATCCTGCAGCCAGCTCACGATCCACCTCACTACCCGATCATCTAGACCACACTGCCTCAGTCTGGCTGCGAGGATGCTCTGGGAGACTGTGTCAAATGCCTTACTCAAGTCTGATGACAAAATTAAAGTCCTCAGGATTTTACATCCTGAAGCAGGGGAAAAGTACAAGGAAGCGCAGCTACAGGAGGGAAAAGGCAGTCATGGGTGAGTGTAGGAAGAAGTGTCTGCACAAACCTTCATCAAATGGTTTCCCTGTCAGCCTGTTATAAGACTCAAGTACAGGACTTCTAAAAACAGTCCTGAGGCAACAAGTGGGACTGACTCGGCCAAAAGAAAATTAGCTCAGGCAGGCAGTTTGTAACAGAGCACTCAACATCTCAGCTAACTGTCAGCTGTAAAGTCCTGTAAGGGCTCTGATTGTTACGTGGTAGTACTATGTTGGACAGATCTGACAGAAAAGCCAGTGAGGTATGATGAGGAAGGAAGAGCCTGTACTGAAGCTGCTCAGCAGACTGACACACCCTAACAGGTATTCTGAAGCCTGCTCAGCCCCAGGGACCTTAACAACATTGATCCTTCTGCACCAAAGGCAGATGAAATCACAGCTGGGATGAAATCACACAGATGGATAATTGCTGAAGTCTCTGGTTTTCATAGAAGCATTTCAGCAGAGCAAGACCTACTGACAGAGGGAGCACACTCCTGTAACGCATGCAGAAGAAACCATGCTACACCAAATAGCACCAGTTCAGGATCACTTCTAATCCTGACAAATTTACAGCACTGAAGATGTTTTCCCAGTAACTAGAAAAAACTGGGTATAATTTAAATTTTAGTGCAAGTGAAACCATGTCACCCTTGTTTTACTGGCCACATTGTTTGTAATGAATCAAAGCTTTGGAGGCCAGTAATTCTAAGACTGGAATTGGTGGTAATTTTATGAGTGGTAGGAATACAATAATTCCCATTAGTTTTTTTCTTTTAAAAAAAAGTGTCAGAAATTATTCTCAAGGCTGTTTTCCTCAAGATTTCTCAACCAACAAAACTGTATTTAAGGCCAGTTCCTTCAAACAGCAATTTGCACACACTTTGTCACAGGAACCAGATGTTGTGGGACATCACTGGGGCTTGAAAACACGGTTTAGTGGGCATGGTGGGCTTGAGTTGATGGTTGGACTTGATGATCGTGGAGAGCTCTTCAAATCTTAAAGATCTATGGCCATCTACAAATGTCCCAACATTTCCAACTGTAAGCACTAACAGGCTTGTGAAGCCCAACCGGGACATGCAGTCACAACTATCACTGGCAAACAGAAAGTCCATTTGGAGGACAGTAACACACAAATGGTATCAAGGATCTGACACTCAGATAACAACCACATTTGTGCAACACAGCCAGGCTGTAACACATGTATGGATTTGGCAGATCATTGTGGAACTGGCCACTCCACTTGTTACAAGTCTTCAGCATCACATTTTGTAATCCTGGTCCTGAACCAGCAGAAAACTTACAACTTTCAAACTCAGTTGATGCTTTTTGCCTTTTTTTTAAAGTTATTATTTAAAATTTTGGTAATGTTTTAAAATGTAATTTTCACTCTTTGTGAGGGAGAGGAATCACAGGAGAGTCTGTGCTTTAAACACAATCTGAGACGCAGTTCCATGCTAATGATATTATATCAGAATTATATCCTGACCCCTGCAATGGCAGGGGCTGTGGAGAAAGAAGCCCATTGTATAGCTCTGATGTCCATACGTTGAGGGGATGTTTGATGCAGCCGTAAGAAATGTGCATCACTGTGGGTCAGATATATAATTAGAAGACTCTTCTACACAGAGTGTAGTGCCCTTTGAACCAGGGTGCTGTAGCAGAATGCCAAATCCCAAAGGGAATGACATCTTCTGTTTTTCCAGATCACTTCAAATGCTCGAGCTATAACTCTTTCAGCAACCACGCGGCCACCAAAGTGTTCCTGAGCTACCCCACACTGCTCGTTTCAGAAAACCTCTTTAAATAGCAAAACAAAGAACTACTCTTGCTAAATATACTACAGAGCAATTTTAACTATGGAAAGTAGCCACTGACCACTGAGGCACAATGGAGCCTTTCTCCTACTAATTCCCCAAGATGACTTAAAGACAAATTGACATTTCAATTCAGATTGTCTTGCAGCATATGAAAAGCTTCTAACTCTCTAACTTTCTCTGCTCACATGTGTATGTACATATACATATTTTTTAAGCAAGAAAGGGAAGAAAAGAGAGATCACAAGACTACTGCAAGAATACTCACAGGGATAATCCTTTCACCCAAGATTTTAAAAATCTGCTTCTTTTACAGAGATTGAATGGAAACAGTTCTTAATATTTCTATTAATGTTTCAAATCAATCCCTGGATATTCAAAGATCACTATAGGCTTTGACAGAACAGTTTGAAACACAAGTCATGAGAAGACACTTCTAATTTATATTTAACATTTTAAATATCAGCTGGAACTCCCCGCAGCAGTGTAACCATCCTACACTTTGAGCTTCCCCTGTATTTCTGCCACCCTCAATGAGAATTAGGTCATCTGCTTTCTGAAGCCAAAGCCCCTGAGAATATTTTAACCAGAACAAGTCTTTAGCTTTAAAGAAAAATGCAGGGTCACAGAAAGTTGACGTTTCAAAATGATAGTTTGGAATCAGCACAGAAGGTTTTTCTTAAATACACTGGCAGATGGTACCAAGGGAAAGGATGGTGAAGTGACTGAACTGGTCAGGCTTTCAAAAGAAAACAAAAAGTTATTGAAATATTGAATAAGAATTTCCCTGGTTAGCAGTCAGAGTGTCTGTTTCTCCACAACCTTCCTCCCTTTTTATACTTACAGGAAAAACTTTGGTTGTGATGGAGCCTCCTATAATTCAGTGTGCTTGACTAAAAGCTGAGTTTCACATGTCTGTCTGCTATTACAGAAATCTGTTTGGCATTACATTGTCTCTCCAATAATCACTGTCACAAACCAGTAAGCATATGTTCTTAAAGCTTTAAGCTACATAATTAGTTGCTATTTTAGAAACACTGATATTCTTCAAATTGTTTTCAATACACGAGACTGCACCAACACCAAATTCTCAGCCCCACAAACCCTGAAGCCACAGCGACATCTCCAGAACCCATGGCACTAGGCAAAACCTACCCTCTGGGCACAGTTGGAGCAGCCCATGCTGAGGCTGAGAAGTGGCAGCCATGGGAGACAAGCTTGAAATTATTATATCCTTCCTTCTGGGAGCCCAGCAGGAGCTGTTCTCTCCCCACAAAAACTGTTTCCTGACACTTAGCACTTTTCTACCAGCTTTCTTAATTAGAGACAGCAACCTTAATCAGAACCACTCTCATGCACTGTTGGGGTGCTGCCTCATGACCTCCTCCTCCTGTGACAGGAATATTGCAGTTTGAAGACTGAACTCACAGTCCAGCAGATTCTGGTATGGCCTGGTCTTTCTCTGTAGTGTCATACTGAACCATGTCCTCACCCCCATAGGTGTTTTTGCTTATGCTATGTCTTTGGCTAGATGAAATAACAAAGTAGTTTGAAACCAAGTATCTGGAAACCAAGAACTGTGAAACTAGCAACACAACCTGTCATGTGAAGACAGAATTATTTTTGTCTGAAGAGACCTTCAAGTGTATTGAGTCTGACCACCCACCCAGCACTGCCAAGTCACCACTACACCATGTCCCTCAGCACCACTCTACATGTTTTTTAAATCCCTCCAGGGATGGGGACTCCACCACTGCTGGCTTGACAAATTTCTTGGGGAAGAAATTTTTCCTCCTGTCCAATGTAAAACCTCCCTGGTGCAACTTGAGGCTGTCTCCTTTTGTCCTATCACTCTTTACTTAGGAGAGGAGACAGACCACCACTTCACACCACACAAGCGGTAAGGTGTCCCCTGAGCCTTCTTTTCTCCAGGCTAAACAATCCCAGAAGGAGACGACAAAATTATAATGAAGTCTGGAAGATGTTGGCAGCACAACGGTCTAGCAGAGCCAGCGATAAAGAGGCTACTCACGCACAGAAGAATGAAACAGAGATTGCAAAGCTCAGAAGAATCGGACAGATGTCTGAATGACATTTCTTTGCAGCATAACTTTTGGCATCTATCTGGTTCTCTTTTAGAAAGTATGTGCATATATCAGATAGATATAGATAAAATAACCTGCACATAGTGCTAGCACACAGCCACCACTAACAGTTAATGTTTTGCCTCAGGCTATAAACACGAACAGGTATTCACCTCATTTAAGAGGAACACTCACCCTGCATTTAGCCACCACATTGAGCTGAGGTTCTTTCTCTGTTAACAGCTTGGAAGGGTGAGAAAATAAACATGAGTGTTGACCGAGCCAAGGGCTGGAACTCTCATGTTCTATCAGGATAGCAAATGAGAAACAAGGTGTCCTCACTCCTTGTTTCCCACATGCTCAGTAACTCAAGAACACAGTAGTCTTCAAGCTGAAAAGCATGAAGTCTATCAGGTTTGCAAACTTGAACTGACTTCTTTTAAAAATCTTTTTTTAAAAGATTTCACTGGACTAACCACAGGCAACATCCACCATAACAGCTCAGCACTTCAGTCAACAATTTTATCAGGTCAGAGCACTCTTACAAACAGGACCACCACTGCTTTCTTACCGTTGTCTCGGTTAATCCACCGACGGACACCGAGAGGCCCAAAAGCACATAGTATTGGTACGTTGGCAAACCCAAAAGCTGAGTGATTCGAGGGAAGGCTTCTGACGCAGCATTCCAGTTTAGAGTCTCCTTCTCTGACCTGGGGAAAGTAGGAAAAAAAAACAACACAGTATTTGGAAGGTGTGCACTGCTTTTCTTCTCCATACATTCCTGTGATAGCTCCTCATCCTCAGAGCAGCACATCAGCAAAGAAAGTATCTAAATTACCTAAAATTAAAATCAGTCATCAGGCTTTATGCATGCAGGGAAAATACAAATCAGAATTTCAGCCACTACCAGCAAGGTGAAGCAATCTTCAAGTCCAGACAGTAAATCACATAAGGATATTGAACTACAGTTTCTTTTTCACACATGATCTTCTCAACACCAAGCAAACAAGTTTTTTTCTTTCTAGCGCTCCACTCTGGGTCCTCTCCCACCAATAGCTAGTCAGGAACTGATACCATGACAGAGTGAGGCCAGGCAAGGCTGGCACATGCAGAGCCCCCACAGCCTCATAGCCACAGCACTCCGAGTTGCAGAAGGTTGAGATTCTGCTGCTGAACAAACAAAATGGGGGCACAAAGTTGGACATTCCTCAGCCCAACTAGGTATCATAATCATAATTCAGGAATGAGATGCTCTCATTTTTGCTTTAACTTGAAATTCTATCTTAGAAAAACATAGCAACTAGAGCTTGGTTAAAATAATACGATCCATTAGAAATTATCAGAATGATCAATCAGTGTCTTCCAGTTGGGAGAAAAAAATCCAAGGAGATGCCAATAAATTCCAGCTCTTATTATGAGGAGGAAAATGTGATTATAAACCAAACAATTTATATAAACCAGACATTTCATAAACAGCAAGATTGACAAAACACAGCTCCTAGCAGCTGTTTTACCAAAGGTCTCCTTTTGGCAGAGACATACCCTCTCACCACTCCATGAAACTGGCTGATGGCTTCAGAAACTACTGGAGCTGATTCAGAGAAAGATTTACACAGCATGACCATTTCCTTCAGAAACTATGGTCTTAAAAGGAACTCGCAGTAGAATTTATTTTTTTGAATATTTTCTATGTTTATTGGACACTGCAATGAAATTCTAACAGCACCAGATGTTCCTCCATACACAGGTTGGGCATTTGGCCACAAAACTTACAGTAGGTTGGTTGTGCTAGGTGTAACTGTGTTTGCGTACCTTGTACCCTCACTGGGTTAGGATATATTTTTCGGTATATTACCTTGGAAATATCTTCTCTAGCTCTTCTCGATGAGGTATGTGTGGAACTGGAGGCTGGTCAAAATGTAAGAGAGTAAGGAACACGGACCCAGCATGAGCTCGAAATTTATCTATCTTTTCAGCAGACTGCTGTGCCAGCCAGCACATGATCTGTTTGCAGCTACAAAGAAGACAACAATTAATCATGTCATTTAATTGGTGGAATGCATATTTAAATTGTTTCAATTGTATAAATATTACCCTGCCATGAAAGTATTCTGGTTTAACTCTTTGGAAAGAACATGGTGACAGAATCAGTAAAGTCTTATCTTCCACAGATAAATCAAAACAATTTCTGATGTCACAATATTGACATTAAAAAATATTGATGTCAGTATTAAACCATATTTGATGTTCACACATCATCTCTCATTCAACAGGATATGAAGGGCTTCATGGTCGACACTTCAGACAAAAATAAGGCAAGGACCTCGAGGAAAGCATACACCCCACTTCAACTCTGGCTAGTCGTTAACAACATCTGCATAGCTAAACTCTCAGCTACAAGGGCCTTTACACCTTCAGAAAGGACAACTAGTGACAGTAAAACTGGCTAAAACAGGTGCTGGCTGAGCATCATGAAACTGAATATCAGCAGCTCAGTGTAAAGCATCTGTTATTTCCTTACTAACCATTGTGCAAAGACAGAAATGAACACAAGCTCATCTCCACGTTATCACATTCCACATTAACAACGCAATGCTCCAGATAAGAGGCCAGGTTTGTTTTCACTGAAGTGAACAGTCCTGGCAAGCTTGGCAAAGGTGGCAAGTACAGACGCATCCCACAGAAGCACTGTAGAACACAGGTGGGATTGTCACCTAGTTTCTCTCGGTACAGTTAGTCTCTCTGAAAACCAGAAGCAATAATCTCAGCATGGACTTAAGCTTGATGCACTTCCATCAAACTGTCACACTCAGTAAAGGAATAAGTACACAACATGTCAGGGGTGCTTTCTGGAATGCAGTAACAAGAGTAACAATTAACATACATGTTGGCATTAATTAACTCAGCTTCATTCTGAACCAGCAGAAGCGTCACTTCCATTAAACTTGTCATAGCAGCTTCACGTACCCTGTGTAAACAGAGACACATTAGAGCAGTCACACCAGTAGCTGTTTAAATAAAGCAGCAGTTTCAATTACATCAGCAGTTAGACCCCAGCAAAAATTCAGAAGAATGAAGCATTGACCACTGAGAGCAGCCAACAATGTTTTGGAGGAAGAGTGAATACAGCTCACCCCAAGCCCCATTCTGTAAAGTGAAGCCCATGTTGCAGTGAGGGTACAACAGTCATCCTTGTTTCCCTGCCTCTTCATCTTATTTTCTATTCCAGACAAATGCTCTCAGGTTTATTCTTCATTTTTAAGAAGGTTACATTTGATAATGGTTACTAATATTCAGTGTGTACGTCTTTTAAGGTAAGTACATGCATTTTAAGCTAAGTGGTTTATCTGTTTCAAACCATCTTCTAAAAAGGCCAATCCATGTTCTGACATTAAGATATCTAAGCACTGTTATGCCTCATATTCTAAGTTTTCAAGCTTAATATTGCCAACATTAAAAAAACTGTGACTCAGAATAGCTCCGTTCTCTATTTGAGATTAAAAATTAAGATAGTTAAAGAAACAAGATTAGTTAAAGTGCATCTTCTCTACATGTCAAAAATTTAATGCTGTCAAAATGTCCAAACATCTATACAAAAATGAAAAATACAAAAAATACACTATTTAAAAAAATCAATACACTCATTTTAAGTCACATGTCTTATTCAACACATAAGCTGTTAAAAGTAGCGTCTTAAAACAGGGCAATACCATGGCAGATCCTCAGTTGGCTTCATGATCCTGCACAAGACCAAGCCAAACACATTCATCACATCAATCACTCATGATAATGCCATCCTTTCACAGTAATAGTTATTTTTAATTGAAATATTTGCAAAGGTACAAGAAAAAGGAATACTACTGTCTCAGATTTCCAAAATAAGCTGCAAAGAGTTGCCTGCACAGTTTAAAAACCAGGTGGGACATTTGTTGTAGTTGTAAAAAAAAGGTAAAAGCCATCATTTTTCCTAAGTAGGTTAGTGCAGGTTTGTCAGTCTTTCATCAAAGCATGTTTTTGTACTTTTTCATATAGTATCTGACTATTAGATGGTCTCATCTACCACCTGTGGACAGACTGGACAAGTCCCAGCAAACAATCTGTCTAAAGAAATTTAAAGTTTGCATGTGGAAAGCAAAGTTGGTTAAACTTTCCCACGATTCCATTAAAGACAGACAAAAATCACTGACCAAAGGCAAAAATATCTTTTCTTCTTAGTAAATGCGTAGAACAAATAGGATGAGAAAACATTCAGATCTGAGAGGCCATAACAGTGTTCAGCAGCCAGCATTTTGCTGTGAGAGAGGATTCCCCTTCCCTTTACATGTTTCTTGACTCAATTTTGCTTTGTATTGCCAAAGAAGCTTAAAAAGAATCTGGTGGTCAGAGCACATCTGAATTTTAATGGGTGTCAAGTATTTAATTTCCTCAAGATTTCTTTGAAACTCTCCACTTTAAGAGTTATGTTTAGGTTTTAAATTAAGACGCAGACAGAAGGATAAACAATAGGCGTTGGGATCTGGAGTGAGAGCTGTCAGATGTGGAAGTTTACTTGAATACCTAATTACACTTACGCAGGGCCTTATCTACCTCAGTTATCTCACCTCATTTTGAAAGCAAAAAGCTTTGTATCTCTTTCCTCTGACTCCCCACCCCACACGGCTGTTCTTGCCTCTTCTTCCAGCTACACCTGCCTGTCTTTTGTGTTAACATTGTCTGAGTCGGAGACACATTCACCTCCCTCTTGCTTGTTTGGCAGCTGAGGAAGGAGAAGAGGAAAAGCGAAATTTGTTTATTCCTTGCAACCGCAGTGTGCTTGTTTCCTCTTCCAAAATGCCAAACACACTGACTTTTCTTTGATTTCTCGTCCTATGCTGTTATTTCCCTGTTGCAGGACAATTTTAATAACCAGTACCAAAGGCTAAGGAGGTGGGTGTCATTAAACAAGAAAATAAAGCCCACAAATAACTAAGGCTGGCAGGAGGAGGCTGGGTTACTTGCCCTATGCATTTTTACTACACAGCTGTAAATACTGCAGTGCAGCAGCCTAAAGGAACAGGGCTACATAATAAGTGCCCACTACTAACACAGGAAAAAAACCCTTCTGCTTTCTGCTGCAGAGCTGACACTTCACCTTCTGCTCAAAGACAGGGAGTTATAAATAACCACAGCAACTCATGCAGGAACTGATGAGATCTCAGCACCTGATAGCAACCTGGCAGAGCACACGTGTGTAGATCTGACAGCAGTATGAACTATCCCACGACTGCTGGCAATGAAAAACTGGCAATGGAACATGCTGCACAAAAAAAGCACAAGCACAAGTTCTCTTCCTACACAAGCTCCACCCCTGTGCTCAATCTAATACACAATCCTGAGGAGGAGGTGCCACTCTAATTATCTGTATTTCTTTTCATAAAGCAAACCTCAGGCTACCAAATAAAACAACAACACTGAAGTCAAAAGGACAGAATTCTAAAACAGACATGCCCCGAAATCTGAGCCTCTACAAAAGTCCCCAAACTCACACAATGTGAATCTGGCATCATGTATTCTGCCAGATTTGCACAGGGATCAGCAGGCTACGCTTGGCTGTGGAGACTGAATACAGCCGATGCTCCTGAACTGGGCTATTTGCTTGCCGCAGGAAGAAGGGAATGACTGAGACTTTTCGCCACAGGAAAGAGTATGATGAGCAAGGAGTGCACACCCACACCTACAAGGCAGCCATTACCATCTCGGGTCACAACCATCATCTGTGAGCCATGCCGGCTTTGCTCTAGCCAAAACACCCCTACATTGGAGACTTCTTTGGAGGGGGTGCTCTGCCCCTCTTCATCTGTTCAGTCTCAGCTGCCAGTTACAATATGGTAGCTGTCATTCAATCAAATTAAAAGGAAATTATGTTCAATGGTCATATAGCACGGTTGAAAACACCCCTCAAAGAAGAGGACAGTGACTGGAAAAACATCAAAACCAGTTATTTCATACAAACACTGCAAAGATCTCACTGAAATGAACTCCAAAGCCCTTTGTGCAACTCAGCACTGTGAAACAGGAGCTTCTTCAGTAAACTGGGAATATAAGGACATCTTTTCTACTAACAAATTATTTTGCACTAATAATTTTGTGGCAATCTCTCTTCCTGTCAGAATGTGATAAAAGCACAGTCAGATCCTACAGCTGAACTATCAACAGGTTAATTTAAAATCCAGAATGTGCCTCTCTGTATCCTGAGAGGCTTTGCAGTGCAGGCTAGGCATATCTGTGATCATAAATATAAAGATGTACCCTGAAAAGAGAGCCTCTGTACTTCTTAGTAGTTGTTAGCTCTCCAAGGTCCACATTTCACAAGGTTTTCTCACTCTGCAACCACCTTTGAACTCTACAGGATGAAGTGAATAACATGAAATCTTCTCTGCTGCTCTGTCTAACACATTCAAATACTGCAGCGACTTCCAGTCAGTAAGTGATGTTACCTCCCCAGTTACAGCATCTTTAGAAACAAAACACAAACTCGAAGAAGGACATAATAATCCTTCTTTATATATTAGAGGACTTGTGAAGACTGAAAAGTGTCACAAAGTCACTACAGAATTACTCCTACACCAACGCTACAGACTTCACTGTAGTAGATACTTTTCTACAAACACAATTTAATTCTTGCAATCTCATAGCTGACATAACTGAAACCCTGAGCTTTTAAGAGAATATGAAACACCAAAGCTCAAGCAATAAAGTTTTTATCCATCTCACCGTGCCTTGAAAATCTGCCACCTGCACACTGTGCAGCTGCTCCCTCTCCTGGCAAAAAAATTCCCACAACACAAACTTGCAACAGGAGAGGCTTCAGTCAGACCAATCATGTTGCTTCAAAGACACAAAAGTAATTAATTACACCTCAGTACGTGTTACAACTAAATACACCCTCGATAGTAACTTAAAGAAAATTAAGTCATCCACAAAATCAGAATAAGGCCAAACTTCTGTTTAACACAGCGTAGCTTCCATCTAAGTTCCAAGGCAAGAGACGCATTCTTGTCACTTCTGTTCCTCCTTCCCTCCTGCCTATACTCAAATCTCCAAAAGCCTGGAGCCATCTATTTGTAAGAAGTTTTGAAAAGACATCAGTTTTTAATTAGGCATCAAAGATGACAGCTACGTCTGAAAGGCATCTTACCATCCTCCAACATCTCCTCGGCTGTCCGTGGTGTAGTCAGTGATGCCACCAAGCAGCATGGCATAGATCTGAGGAACGTTCTCTTTGCAGACATATTCTTCCCGGGATCCTTCTCCCTTTACACCTATTGTCTGGCAAACCCTTGAAAAGGAGAAAAAGGAGGGGAAACTCGCAACACTAGCAAGGAGAAGTATTAACATTACAGCTTTGTTCTGTTGCTTAATAAATCTCACCAAACAGTGTTACTATACACATATAACATCTGCTACGCATGAATAATATTTCTGAGCCTACTGTGCTCTATGTGACAGAGATTTCTGATCAGTGATTTGGTTTAGAGGAACAATACAAGGCTACAACCTCAACAGATAAGCAAATTTGGTTTATGTGTACAATGCCACAAAAAAGAAGATGCCTTAAGTACCTGCCAGTTCTGAACAATCCTCAAAATGAAATAAGCAGGAAGAGCAAAGGAATGTACACTGAATTTTGTAATACACTTCCTCACACTGAAGGCACTGTAACCACTGAAGAACATACACAGTATCACAGTATTACCAAGGTCGGAAGAGACCTCATAGATCAAGTCCAACCTGTCACCACAGAGCTCAAGGCTAGACCATGGCACCAAGTGCCACGTCCAATCCTGCCTTGAACAGCTCCAGAGTTGGCGACTCCACCACCTCCCTGGGCAGGCCATTCCAGTGGCCAGTGACTCTCTCAGTGAAGAATTTTCTCCTCACCGCAAGCCTAAATTTCCCCTGGCGCAGCTTGAGGCTGTGTCCTCTTGTTCTGGTGCTGGCTGCCTGAGAGAAGAGAGCAACCTCCTCCTGGCCACAACCACCCCTCAGGTAGTTGTAGACAGCAAGAAGGTCTCCCCGAGCCTCATTTTCTCAAGGCTAAACAATCCCAGCTCCCTCAGCCTCTCCTCATAGGGCTAGTGCTCAAGGCCCCTCACCAGCCTCGTTGCCCTTCTCTGGACACGCTCAAGCACCTCAATGTCCTTCCTAAATTGAGGGGCCCAGAACTGGACACAGTACTCAAGGTGCGGCCTAACCAGTGCAGAGTACAGGGGCAGAATGACCTCCCTGCTCCTGCTGGCCACACCATTCCTGATGCAGGCCAGGATGCCATTGGCCCTCTTGGCCACCTGGGCACACTGCTGGCTCATGTTCAGGCGGGTATCAATCAGCACCCCCAGGTCCCTTTCTGTTTGGCTGCTCTCCAGCCACTCCGACCCCAGCCTGTAGCTCTGCATGGGATTGTTGTGGCCAAAGTGCAGCACCCGGCACTTGGACTTATTGAACGCCATCCCGTTGGACTCTGCCCATCTGTCCAGGCGGTCAAGGTCCCGCTGCAGAGCCCTTCTGCCCTCCAACTCAGACACATCTGCCCCCAGCTTTGTATCATCTGCAAACTTGCTGATGACTGACTCAATGCCCTCATCCAGATCATCTATGAAAATGTTAAAGAGGATGGGGCCCAGCACTGATCCCTGAGGGACACCACTAGTGACCGGCCGCCAGCTGGATGTGGCACCATTCACCACCACTCTCTGGGCTCGGCCCTCCAGCCAGTTCCTAACCCAGCACAGAGTGTTGCCGTCCAAGCCGTGGGCTGACAGCTTAGCCAGCAGTTTGCTGTGGGGGACAGTGTCAAAGGCCTTGCTGAAGTCCAGATAGACCACATCCACAGGCCTCCCCACATCCACCAAGCGGGTCACCTGATCATAGAAGGAGAGCAGGTTGGAGAGGCAGGATCTGCCCTTCCTGAACCCATGTTGGCTGGACCTGAGCCCTTGGCCATCCCTCAGGTGTGCAGTTACTGCCCCCAAGATAACCTGCTCCATCAGTTTCCCTGGCACTGAGTTCAGGCTGACAGGCCTGTAGTTCCCGGGATCCTCCAGCCGACCCTTCTTGTGGATGGGGATCACGTTGGCCAGTTTCCAGTCACCTGGGACCTCTCCGGTGAGCCAGGACTGGTGGAAAATGATGGAGAGTGGCTCGGCCAGTTCGTTTGCCAGCTCTCTGAGCACTCTAGGATGGATCCCATCTGGTCCCATGGACTTGTGGGTGTCCAAGTGGCTCAGCAGGTCATGGACTAATTCCTTGTGGATTTCCAAGGCTGCACACCGCTCCCCAGCCCCATCCCCCAGTTCAAGAGGCCATTTGCCCTGAACTCCTCCCTCCTCACTGTTAAAAATTGAGGCGAAGTAGGTATTCAGGACCTCAGCCTTTTCCTCATCGTTAGTTATAGTGTTCCCCTCCTGGTCCTGTAAGGACATACATACTATGATACTATATATAACCTACACCATGACATGCCAACACAGAAAATATTCCTTTAGAGAAAAATATAGAGTTTCTTTAAGCCAATTAAGAAAAGTGGAAAAAACAGATGTTTCTCCTGTTCACTGCTCATAAATTGCAGCCCATGAGAAAGGTGACCTTTACAATATACTGTGATCAGTTGGTGAACTGACTACGCAACATCATCAGAGATGTTTTCTATTCCCAGACGTGTGAAAGTCCTCTGAATCAAAGATAGAGTCAATAACAGAGAAGCCACAGTGCCACTCTGAAATGGTGTAGTCACTGCAGTGTAGCCAATCTCAAGAAAGATGCTGCAAGCTGACAACAGAATGAATGGGAGAAAGTTCCCACAGAGCATTAGACAAAAAATGAAGATGACAAACATACTTTGCAATTGCTATTAGGGCATCTCTTCTGGATGCTGCAAAACTCACATCTGCAGGGGAAATTAAGGTCACTTTTTTCAAACCTTCCAAGACCTGAAAAAATACAAAAATGGAGACGTTTAAATCTAATGCCTAATCCACGACAAAAGTTAAATGTAGGTACTGAAACAGAGCTCAACCATGCATGAGAGAACCAAGCAGGTAGTTGTGGTTGGCTTCTCAGCAGGACTTGTCGGCATGCTGCACTTTTCCCTTCAGACAAATGTTCCATAGCAAAGGGATAATTCAATCCCTGGCTTTTCCATTAACACTACTAAAGCAGGACCAAACTTTAATGATCAGACTCCACAGCAAGCTAAACTCATGATGATTTTCTGGAGTTACTGTACATTAGAATCCAAACCCCCTTCACAAAGACCTTTAATTATGATCATTATTATTTATTTGATTACTATCATAGGTTTCATTCAAAATACCATGTGCCCTCTTCTCATTACAATGACCACAGCTGCTCACCTGTTGGAGCCTGCCCTTTAGCAGAAACCTTGGAAGGGCCCCAAGAGCTCGTGAAAAGCCACAACGAATCATTTCCTCTGTATTTTGTAGTTCTGAAACATACTGTGTCACCAGCTCATCTAGAAAAAAATACAATTGCATACTGAAAAGCAACTAACACAACACGATCATTACATACATGGCTAACAACAGTCAGGAAAAGATCACCCACACAGAGCTGCTAGAACGTTTTTAATTCTTTATACTAAAACACAGACTTCCTTTCATTTCCTACAGAAAAAAAATAAAATATTAAGATGTTCACTGTTACATGTATGGTTATTCTCTAAATACAAAGTCAAGATTTGCAGACAGACTAATGACGGGCATTTAAAAAGAAAAAAGAAAGTTCTCAATTTTCAAATGACAAAACATGGATGATGGCTTTAGAGACAGCAGCACAGTCAAAAGGCACAAGAGTAAACTCAGCTGGGCATGGAAACGGAAGGCTCAGCAATGCCATGAAATGAGGAGGATTAATGAAAAAGAAAAAGCCAAAAGCCAGGAATCTTAGGAATCTGAAGTCTTTACCACACAGTGAACAGACAATTCTTCCTTTACCAGATTTTTCAGCTACTATATTAAACTATTCTGTAAAACACAGAGAAAAACAAGGCACCCCAGAAAAGCTTCTAAGAGCCAAGACAGGTGCAGTGACCACAAGTCTGGTTGAAAAAGGAGAAAGGTGGTCTTGTTAATCACCACTGAATCTGCACTTTTCATTCCTGAGACACAAAGAATCCCAGACCCTAGGCAGGTTACATAACTGTGCCACTGCTTACTGTCATCTAAGATTTGAATGGTTGAGCAATATTTGCTAGAGGAAGAAAGAATAGTTAGCACCAGAAACTACACATTAATCATAACTCATGACTGACTTTTTTTTTTTGTAAATCCCTATGCAACTGGCAGGCCTCAACTGGTTCCTCACACCAGGGAGCTGGGTCCCTGTCCAGAGGACGGCAATACCTTCAAGGAAGTAAGTACAGCTATTATTAAAAAACTTCCAAACCACCAGAGTGTCAGATAGAGTCTGGAAGCCACATGAAGATGCAATGCTGCTTAGACAGCAGAATGATCTTAGAGAGCAGGACAATGACAGTCTTCTCTTTGACCGATGTAAATACAAGACTGACATTTTAGCCAAATGACATGAAACTAAGACATGACAACTAGCAAACAAGCAGCTCTTTACTTAGAGCTATTTAGTAATTATGTCAGCGAGGGTAAAATGCAAATGCTAATATTCTTCTAAGAGTCCAGCTTCATGAAACAACATGGCTTGTGAAGTGTCCACACCACTCTGGAAGAATATTGAAAGAGAAGTCATCAAAACCAAACCAGAACACATTAAGACACAAGAGGTAAAACAAAGAAAAGATGAAAAGAAACAGAGGCAGAAGTGATTCTATAAAAGTATAGCCTCACAGGGACAGATGCGGAATGCTGAATCACTAGAGTTAACCTGTCAAGCCACAGTAAAACACTGGTTTAAATTTTACCAAAAGCTGTTTTCCTAATCCCCTTAATCATGTTTAGACCTGCTTTGGCCAATGTATCTGAGACACCTGCACTGGCTCTGAATGTCTCCTGCACTGACACTTCTACATGTACATACATACACCAGACATTATGGGAAGGCTTTCAGCAGTGGATTTAAATCCCACAACATACAGAATTTATGGTAATGGAATGTATTGTCTTCACTGGCATGATGAAAAGGCACCCCTTTTCTAAAAACCATTTGCACATACAATAGCACTGTTGTCACGATGTGTGGAAAAATCTTCAGAGAAGTGCAAGGCCAAGTGAAAACACAATCAAGACAGAGCTGACAAGAGATTTTCATAGTAGCATTTAGATTGGAAAAGACCTTTATGATAATTGAGTCTAACAATTCTGGAAATTTTTGTGTTCTAACTCACAAGTCTACCATCTAAATCATTCAGAAAATCTGATGAAAAGTTTTGCCTGTATCTACACACTGATTATGTCCGTAGACCACCATGGCTGGATCACCATGGTTCCTCCATGCACAAGCCAGATGAAATGGTAACCTAGGCTTGAGGAAACTCCACAAGTATCTAGCACCTACTGCATATTTTTACAGTATGTTGTCTTTCCCTCTTCATTTTGACATCTGGCTGAGATTTCTGGCATGCTTTTAGAAAGCTTGAAACTTCACTATTAGAGAATCTCATCTTCCCATGCTGCCCACAAAAAAATCAGGCATGCAGTGACAGCCTGCATGAGGGAAAGGGCTATTCTGGGGAAAAATATTTTGGGGTAGAAAAATACAGTTATTAAGCAAAACAGGAAAGACTTAACATCAATATGGGCTGCTTTTATATATCAGTTATGGGGCATGGACTGCATGTTACTATATATGTGATAGGAATCAGGTTCCTTCTGGGAGCTATCACAACAGAAAGAGATTAAGGCATTCTGTGACCTGAATGAGGAATGAGTTAGTAACAGGAAAACACAGAAATATGGGTAATTGTTTTGTCAAGTACATGGAATGTCATTGACATAACTAGGAAAACAAGAACTTAAGTGTTGCTCCTCTTAAAATATTCCTGTACTGCTGATCCAAACAGATGAGGTTTCACCTACACATTTCAATGAAGTCTGGGTGTCCTCGTTATCCTTCTCTTACCTCTAACCAATTCTTCTTCAAGTCAGTCACAATCTCTGTTTATCAAAATATGATGTGAAAATACCTAATTTCATTAATTTTAAGCATGTGCCTCAAACATATTCTTTGCTGCTCAGATTTACAGGATGGAATAAAACCCCACTCTGTTTTACCTCAGGTTCATCATAAGGTACCTTATATTCTCCAGTCTAAACCAAGATAAACCCATGAGACATTTCCTATACTTTCAGACAGTTTTACCATTCTTTCCTGAAGCATTTTAAGGTGTTTTAAATTAGTGATGCTCCTCCCCATTCTATCTAATGCCTCCAAAGCGCAAGTTAGGTCCAGCCCAATTATTGTCTGCCTCTACTGTAAACATGAGTCATTACCCTGCAGAGCTGGATCGGCTTCTCCTTTTTCATTGATGTAATACTCGTTACACAGTGCAGCCAGTGCAGACACTGCAGACTCCTGTAACAAAGGCAAAACTGTGAACTCAATGTATTTGCTAAGGTCATACTTTATAATTGTGCTCAGAATTAAAAGGTCAAGGAAAAAAAAGAGTGCATTTCTCATTTTTTTATTTTTAAAAAACCAACAACCCATCAGCTACAGACATTTAATTTATTCTTATTTCTCCCCAATACCAGTTCAAGAACAGTCGAACAGCAAACCTATGTAAGGAAAAACAGGTTTTACACTTATGCCTTCAAAAGTACCATTAGGCTAAACTAATATTTAACACATTGTTTTGAAATGTACCAACTGTATTTTCAGTTCGGCTGAATAACTTTGGGGATGACACAGAGTATTACAGAAATCTTTATTTCATCTTCAGTATATTGGTGCTACATTGATAATAAGCAAACTATATTTCCCCAGAAAGCTACAGAAACACAAAACAACAACTCCCATGAAGGCTACAAACTTGTGTTGGTTTGAGGGTTAAATATAACCCAGCACAAAACCAAAAGGCTAAGATACATAGTGCTACTGCTTTAGCATAGTTTCAGTCACTAATCCAGATCACAAAACTCATACAGCTGCTGTTTCAAAAAGTATGCAACAAGTTTTCTTGTAAAATGTACAGCTGAACTGCACTTTTCAGCTAATAAGACAAAAGTGATAATAAATTGGAGAGCATATAAAACCCATGCACTGCTCACTCTATATTAATAGCAGCAATACTTATTAATATTCACGTTCTCCAGGTACAAGAAATCTTAAACGATAACCCAGGAATCCTGTATAGCCTATTCATTCAACTGTCAGAGACACCTCAGGCTTGTTCTCTATGCAAAATCATGGACTGGAAAGAGCACCAGTATCCAGCTAATAATATTCTAACTACCACAGGCATTATAGCAGCAAAATACACAGAACTATCTACTTGCAGAGTCAGGTAGCACCTTCAAAGCTCAACTAGTCCAACCCCCTGCTGTGACTAGGCACATCTTCAACTACAGCAGGTTGATCAGATCCTTCACTTTCTAAAGAGAATGTTTTCACCTTAAATGTACGAAGCTACACTAGAAGAGCAAAACAACTATCTGAAAAATAGATTATTTTTGCTATGTTTTAAACATCACACTGAAAGTTATTGCTGCCTCAAATTTACACAGAAATCAAATGCAAATTGACGTCTACTTTGTTTTACATTAATGAATGTTAAACCTAACCAGTAAAAATTCTGTATAAAGTTTATAATTTATATTTCTAAGCTTGGTTTGTAAAACACACAAACCCTTTGAATAAACTGCTAATGCAAAAAGAATATTCCAAGAACTTACACCTCAGTTTTTTATTTTCTTCAGTGATTTGGATGCACTCTAGTCAAGGAAAATCAGAAAGATGAGCTACCCAATACCTGCATCAGTTCTTTATCTTCTTAAAAACAAAAGCAACACAAGGTGATACATTCAAATTGTCTCTGTAGTAGCTATAAGCTCTAACAGAGCAAAAAATACTTGTCTTTTTAATTCAGTAGAGCCTCCAAGACAACTAGATCAAACTCTCATGGTATTACTTGAGAAAATTCAAGTAACTGAGGTCATGGACATAAATTAGCATGAAAACCTATCCATCACTGGATTTAATATTCAGAATTAGAGTAGCTTGAGTCACAGTAAAAGGACTTGAAACAGCTTTAGACAGAAAATTTAATGACATTGTCCTGAATAAAAGTGGTTGATCACACATCAGTGTTCTCACTGTTAACACCCTTAACACAACAGTCCAGAGATTCTTTTCAAGTCTCACTAAGGTTCTCTGCAACTACCAGACTATCGCTCTCTCACACACATCCCAGGTTCACCAAAACAGATGCAAAATACCCGATCAGTGTAACTGTAGAGCTGACAGGAGCTTCAAGCAATCATCAGCAACGACTCACAGCCAGCCCACTGTTCAAGCTAGCGCCTGCCAACTGCCCAAATGTACACACAGAGCCACCTTTACCACAGCTGTCCCAGTACAAATCTAAACCATCCCATTAACATTAGGAGGAATTTAAAAAAATAATTTTAAAAGAAGCTTTCTTACCAAGATAAGACACAAACATTCAGGAAACAATTTTGACAGAGTCTTTTGCACCATCCTCGCAGACAAACTGAGGCAGTGTGGCCTAGATTTTCAGGTAGTGAGGTGGATAGTAAACTGGCTACAGGGTAGAAGTCAGAGTGGTGGTCAATGGGACAGAGTCTAGTTGGAGGCCTGTATCTAGTGGAGTGCCCCAGGGATCGGTGCTGGGACCAGTCCTGTTCAATCTATTCATTGATGACTTGGATGAGGGATTGGCATGCACTGTCAGCAAGTTTGCTGATGACACAAAGCTGGGTGGTGTCGTTGACACCCCTGCAGACTGTGCTGCTATTCAGCGAGACCTGGACAGGCTGGAGAGCTGGGCAGAGAAAAATTTAATGAGGTATAACAAGAGTAAGTGTGGAGTCTTGCATCTGGGCAAGAACAACCCCAGGTACCAGTATAGACTGGGAACTGACCTGTTGGAGAGCAGTGTGGCAGAGAGGGATCTGGGGCTCCTGCTGGACAGCAGGATGACTGAGCCAGCAATGTGCTCTTGCGGCCAAGAGGGCCAACAGCATCCTGGGGTGGATTAGAAGAGGGGTGGTTAGCAGATCAAGAGAGGTTCCTCTCCCCCTCTACTCTACCCTGGTGAGACCACACCTGGAGTATTGTGTCCAGTTGTGGGCTCCTCAGTTCAAGAGGGATGTGGAGCTGCTGGAGAGAGTCCGGCATAGGGCAACAAAGATGATGGAGGTGGAGCAACTCCCTTATGAGGAGAGGCTGAGGGAGCTGGGTCTCTTGAGCTTGGAGGAGACTGAGGGGTGACCTCATTAATGTCTACAAATATGTGAAGGGTGGGTGTCGGGAGGATGGAGCTGGGCTATTCTCAGTGTCATGTAGTGATAGGACAAGGGGCAATGGGTGTAAGCTGGAACATAGAAGGTTCCACATCAACCTGAGAAGGAACTTCCTCCCAGTGAGGGTGACAGAGCACTGGAACAGGCTGCCCAGGGGGGTTGTGGAGTCTCCTTCTCTGGAGATGTTCAAGGCCCACCTGGATATGTTCCTGTGTGACTTGGTCTAGGTGATCCTGCTGTATCAGGGGGATTGGACTAGATGATCTTTCGAGGTCCCTTCCAATCCGTAATGATTCTATGATTCTATGATTCCATAGAAAATAATTCACCAATCAAAGTAGAAACATTCCTATTCGGTATTTAATGGAACCACACAGAGAAGGAACTATTGTACCTTTATATGCTGTTGCGCGCCACTGGAAACAAGAGGGAGACTTCGCAGACTGTCATTTATTAACCACTGCCAGCCACCTAAAAAGGAACATAAATGGTATTAATTTTGCTTCCTTTCTGAAGCTCAACATTCTGCTTTATTTTTAACAAAGCCCAGCAATGTCACATATCAATGTGTCTGGTTGGTTTTCCAAAATACACATGTTTGTGTTTCTCAACCAACACAGCTTGAGAAACCAATACAATTTACCAAGCACACAGCACAATGCTGTGTCTGGTCAACCTGAAAACCTGACAGAATCAAAAAATACTAGTAAACAGTTACAAAATGAATTTCAAATAACATTACTTTTTGTTGCACTAGTTGTGTATCATTAGGGAATGTTTTGGTTTTATAATCCACCCAACTTTGCTAATCTGGATAATTCCTTAATGCTAATGAATTACTACATTGATAATGGAAAGTTATTGAAAATATAACATACCAATTATGGGATCTTCTCTAAATGGCATTTTGGATAGTGACAACTTCTCAATTAAAGTGCAGACTAAAAGAAAATAAAATTAATAAATACAAAAACAAAAGAAATAGCAGAATTTTGAAAACACAAGTTACATCAGAATTTTAAAGATAAGAAAATGTGCAAATAATTAAACTTGTGATCCTTACACACCAAAAAGGTACTATGCAGTAGCTGTTTTCTGACATCAGAGAGACGCTGATGCAGATCCATTGCTTTTCTCCATGCATCAGGCACCTTTCTGTACCAGCCTGTACATGGCTGTGTAGTACTACTGAGAGTAAACCAAACTGGACAAGAATAACAGAACCACTAAAAAACCTATTTAAACACAAGTGAACGTTTTTCTTCTTGTTTTAGCATTTTTGGACCGTCAAGGAGTGGCTTCTGTTCACTGCACAGAGCCAGGAGCTGTAAAACTGGATGCAGTTTAATTTCTTCTGACACTCTGAATAAAAGAAGAGGTGATTTTAACAATTAACTCCTTGCTATTTTAAATCTTTTAAACCAAATGAGTTCTAAGCTTCGAACACCACTTTAAGAATAATATTTTTTTAGTGTTTCAAGACTGTTTTGGGGAATAGAGATTAACACAGTAAACACTATAGATTTTTACTGTGCACTAGACTGACTGCAGTGCTCTTAAGCAACACAGGATCCTTCACCTCCTGGTGATCAGTTAAAACAAAACAGTGAGCATGGATCTAGAGCATCTATCTAAGTATTCTAGTGTTGGTGGAGGGTTAGCGGAGAGGAGAAAGAAAACAGAACAAGCTACTACATAATGCCACCTTTTTGTTTTCCTCTCCTCCCACAACTTAATCTTTGAATCTTACTCCAGGCTCTGTACACAGTTCATCATCATCTTCACTTATAATCAACATACCGGGCTCCAAATCTACTCTTGAATTCAATTCTCACTATGGTAACGTCACACAATCAGACTCCCTGTGCTCAAACCCCATCCAATACTGTATGTCAGCTGCTTTGTTCTGTTATTTATTCACAGACATGGTTAAGTACAATGTGACTAAACCCAAGTCTCTTCGGGTTCCTCCTTAGTTCTCTACACTTCTCTATGCTCTATTGTGGTTGAGACCATCATCTTCATTAGACATGCAGGCAATTTGTGGGACATTTTCAATTATTCTCTTATTCCACCTACACAACTGTATCATGCCAGAATACTGTTATTTGTACTTCTCCAAAACTATGAAGTATTCAGCTGCATAAAAGCTAAAACATGACAAAAACCTTTTTATTCTTTCAGCCTGCATAATCACGTCACAAGACTGTAAGCTCATTTAAAGGCTGCAAAAATCCTTCTGTCCCCTTCCCCCATTCTATTTGATCATTTGATCACTCTTCCAGCTTGGTACTGAAATACCTTTACCCACTGCTTGGCTTCACATCTTCAAAGCTGGGATCTGCTCCATAACACTTCTTTCATTCAATCCATGTGCCTGAAACTCAAGTTGGTCCCATGTCCTTATCCACCCAGGCTACCTGCATGGATAGCTTTGATAGCTTTTCCTGCATTGCCTCTCCTTTCCTCAGTGGATGTAAGTGTGTTCAGAATCAACATGAACAACCCATCAGCTTTTCTGTCATATCAGGCTTTTCACAAACTCTTCACCTTTGCTCACACAAATATTAGATAAAAACATTAGTTACATGGTGGCATCTGTCTTAATTGACAGTTAACTCCTCTGGAGAGGAGTCTCAGTAAATCAGTGAAGGAAGCCAATTCAATCCTGCAGAAAACTCCCTGTGCGCAACAACAGAAGCGGGGAATATGTGACAAAGAACTATCTCTGACTCTTTTACAAACAAGTTTACTCACGACTGTGCTGGTAACCAACCTTCTGGTGTACCTGCTTCTGACTGGCCTCCAAAACTGGGGTTTTGTAATTACTGTGTGTACTTTATTTATGCATTCAAGACAATATATGCAAAACTAACTGGAAAAAAGTAAACAAAAGAACTCATTACTACACAGTTTCTGCTTTCACACCACAGATCTCACACTTACCCGCCGGCCTCATGAGTTCTCCACCTAATCCCCTGCAAAGCAGAAACAGACTTTTCAGAGAGTGACCTACCACAAGTGATCCAAAAAAAACCCTCCAGACCATTTCAGAATGAAAGCAGATCACAAACTACCTGCTGTTTTGTATTTGGCCAACTCTAATACATTTCTTATTAAATCAGCTGTTGTCTGAGTTCATCACGATTTATACAAAATCTCCCTGCATATTCAACTTGGTTCTTGCAAAAAAATGTGGTCCAGCCTTTCTAATTTTTTAATGTGAATAATAAGACTGTCAGGCTCATTCTGCTTTTCTTTCCACTTGCTTCAGCATTCCAAACCTGTGTGACTTGCCACAAGACTTTTGAGTTATACAGCCTCTATAAGCTTCAGACTTCCACAAGGGAAAGGCAATTAAATGCAACTTTTCCATGAAATCGCAATCTCCAGAACGTTAAATACTCATTTCACTTAACAGTTCCCATTCTCACAATTGTTAACACTTCTGACAAAGCTTCTCCCCCTTCCCTCTTCACTCTCTCTCCTCCCTGCTGAAGTCTCCTCCTCAGTGACTTTGCTCTCATCAACCCAACTGACAGGTAAAAACTTCTAACACATCAGAAAAAGGAGATAAACAAATGGCTCAATCCCTGCTACATAAGGATGGTCTCACCAGCTCAGACCTATCCAGCCCAGTTTTCATGCCTGAACATCATTTGCCTGGTCACTAAGCACACCAGAAGAGTTTGAACTGGGCAGAAAGTGCAGAGAAGAGGAAGCACCCTGTAAACAGCAGGGCCTGTTTTCATTCTTTAGCTTCTAATGTCTCTGAGTGAGAGACATCTCCTCACTCTGCTGAGTAACTGTTGGTTACATGGACATCCCTAAGGTGAGTGAGCACTGACTGAGGTGTTCTGCTCAGCATCACCCTCTGTGGCCTAATTTTTCCATTTTATGAACCTTTGACCCCTGCCCTTCCTTTGGATACTTCCTCTCTTGACTACTTATTCTTGTCTGCCTTCACTTCTGCTGGAGTATTTCCTCCCCGAGGTGTGCCAAACCCTTAATCACCTGTTTGCATGGCAGAAACTCCCAGCAAGCAGGAGGAACAACAAAGGCTTTTTTATTTATTTGCTTGGCTGATGTTTTTTATTTTTTCTAAAACCTTTTCTTCCCTCCTCCCTCCCCACAATAAAATTAGTAGCTATGCTCAGAAGGCAAACTTAGCAACCCAAACAACTCTTAGTACTTTGTTCTCCAATTTATCCCTTTATATGAACTTCAAAAGCCTAAACAAGTTTTTCCATTCCATACAAGTATGTGCCTCCTGTAACATGCACTGGGTTTCTGACTGCTCAACAGTTTCACTGATTTTTCAGGTAGCACAGTGATGCCAGCTCCACAGTATTCTCATCTGCCAGATCAGCACTCGCTTTAATTGAGAGACTTTTGCTCTAGACAATTGGTATATTAAGCTCAATGTAATAATCCACAGTTCAGTTTATCATCATAGGAAGCAAGCACAGATTCAACATATCCATGCTGATACGGTCTTTGCATTATCTACCCCACCTTCCTGTCATGTTGTCTGCTGTCCAGCTTCTAAAAAAATTCAATTAGAAAACAAAGAAATTATGCAAGGAGTCAAGACAGCAACAAAAACAGAAGAATGATGTGGCAAGGCTGGCTTCCTCTGCAGTATTTCTTTTCCTCTCATTTTGTCCTCACCCATTCCTTGCCTTTGTCTGTTGTCTTACTGCAAATGAGCATAAAATAATCATCTTGTGACTTTGTTTGATGTGCAACAGAGTCTGCTGATGCAAGGATTCAGATACAGACTTCTGTTCAAACTACAAAGCAAGAACTGAGTCACAAACGCTGCTCTTCTCCACTTCTTCACGCTGCCAATAAGGAAGTCAGGCCACTGAGAGCTCCTCTTATGTTCATCATTTGACAGCTATCCCTTCCTCTGGCATTGCATCAACTCAATTTAATTTCAGAACATGGAGCTTCACTGAGGACTGCTGTTGCTGTGCAAGAATGAGGAATGGTGACAGTGATTTTCACAGGAAGATTATGCAGAAATTCTAATCAAATCTGCCTCTGAAGGCACTGTGATATCACGACGTTTTCTCTGCAGCAATCTTGGAGTTACTTCCTGTCTAGACATTGCAGAATGTCCATCAATGTGTCTAAAACTTTTCCCCTTTTCACAGCTCATTCATATGTCCACGTTAAGAACTAAGAATTCTATCGCAACCCCAGATCTTTCCTCAGTCACTGTTTAGTTTGTTAAACATGATGAGCATCTTTCTATTAACTTTATCTCACTCTACAGTATTTCACTAAATTAAAAAGATATGGATCTACCCAATACAGAGATTCTGAATTTTGCTGCACAGTCACTATTTGCTTGTTTTCCTTCCAAAGACATATTCACCAGTTGCACTACATTATTAGATGTACCTGTTCCAAGATTTCACTGTTAATTCAACTTGTATGTGGATTGATGCAGGGCACAGGTCCCTTGAGACCCTAAGTTCTGCTTCCTATATGCAGGTCCACAGCAATGCTTCTCTCCCAGAAACATTTTAGGATGCATCAAAATTCATCTCTGCAATTTCTAATTAGAAAGTATAATCCCTTGTAGAACTGATGAATTAAGATGTATTTTTAAAATTAGTAGGCCTGAATCAGAGCCTACGAGCCCATAGAAAAAGTTCAAAGTATTTCTGTACATTTTTACAATTTTATATTTAAAACCTGATTATAAAAATAACAGTATCTGAAGCTGTTCAGAACTGAAGAGCATCTGAAAGTAAAAGTACTGGAACAGCTGAAGAGATTCAGCTGCAACCACACTATTTCCAGGAAATCAAGAACTTCTCCTCAATAACTATCTCCACATGAATAGTAACCAATTATTTTCCATGGGAACTCTTAGACCCAAATAGAAGTGAGGAATCTCAGGAAGTCCAGGTTACACACTTACTGTGCTCTGGAAGTACCAAAAGCTTTATCACAAGGTGCACAGGGGAGGAAAAAGGAACCTTTGAGCAAAGCTCAGAAAGTCTTACGGCCATCCCTTGAAGATGCAAAAAACTAAGCTGACAAACATCTGTTTTCAGGTTGCTGTAAATACATGCGCCAACTGTCCATGTTCTGTAGTGCATTCTAACACCAGCAGAATACAGGTGAAAAACTGGCTTGGCAGAATCAAGTTTTCCCAGTTCGAATTCAAGTTTGTAGCAAGAGAATGTCACTGTATAATTTTGCAGCATGAACTCCTAGAGCCATCATGCTACTGGGTGCAAAAAATAATTTCAACTTGGAAGAACTGTTAGATGAGCTGTTGCAAGGCTGGAATTATTTGCTGATTAAGTTAGTAGTGTAACTAAAGAGTAAGCAACTCTTCTGCGCTGATGACTGCCAAGAAACACTTTTGCCCTGAAACCATCAAGATTTGTTGCAACTCCAAAGGTCTTTGAAACCAGACGAGTCTCCCTTTTGCTCAGCACCTGTCATCACCTACATGCTACCTTCTGCCCAGGAAAGTTGAAACCCTAAAGATGACAGTATGACTTACACAGGCTGCTATTCCAAAACGCTAAAACTGCCCATCTCTGAGCTGACTGTGTAATACCAGTCCCTTCATTTGCTACAAGAATGAGATCAGAGCAAAACTTGGCACGCAGCACACTGCACGAGCTGAATCATCCAGAGTGGGAGTCACTACCAAACGCAGAGCATCCTGGCAACAGGATGGGACAGAACCCTGAAGGCCCAATAAACAGAACATTTGCTGAAATACAGAAGCACAGGACAACTACCTGGAAAAGGCCCAGCACATCTCTCTGCAGCACCCCCATATCCGTCCCCAGACTATCCTGTTACCCAACTCTGTGCATTAAGACCTACATTATCAGGCTCGGAACCAGCTACGATGACAGTATAAAACAATTCTGAACATCCATCAGGCTGAATATTCAGCCAAGAATATTTAATTAGATGCCACATTTTTATGTAACTTTAACGGTACTATTTTTTTCCTTGAAGATTTTTCATGTTGAGAACCAGTACAAGGTCCGAGACACACTACAGAAATGCATCTGCTACAAAAGATACTCCCCATGCTGGTTCAGCAGACCACTACACTGTGTAGCTGACCACTACATTGTGTTTAAACTGGCAAACTGACTTCCTATCCAAGTAAAGAAAGCTTAAAGCAACAGATGCCACAGGTTTTTGTCTTAGGTTGTTTTATATATAAAAGCAATGTTTAAAGCAAATAGAATTTTTTTATAACAGTCTAATACAAAACAGGCTTTCACGCAGTGAAATCCTCGGTTTAAACAGCATAGCTTGCATACACGATTTGCTGTAACTAGAGCCCATGTAACACAGAAAAGCAGGCTCACTACGCAACACTCCACTGAAGCGCACATGCAAATGCTCAAACCAACCAGCTCCTCCAGACAAACTAGTGCCTCAAATGTGTTAGGATCAGTACTCATGGAAGGAAGTGCAGACTGATGTGCCCAGACTTGCAGCCTCCTTTTTCAGCCTACTAGGTCAGTCCCAGTAAGACAGAAAAATATTCACACTAAAAATATATAGTTAATGCAGTAGGTAACAGGGCTGTCTACAATTCACATAAACACATTGATTCCTTCAGCTATACTCAAAATTGAAAGACTGTGCAGTGTAACTCAAAAGTTGGACTTGTCCGGTCTGAAGGATAATTCACAGCCACCAGTAAGGTTAGAGACCCTACAAAAGCTGCTAACCAAGGAAAGATGGTTAGTGATATCAGTCTCCATTGTAGCACTGTGGCTTTATCTTTCTTGACTTGAAGTATTCAGGATTCAGTGGAAGCCTAAGCATTCGACAAATCAAGGACCTCATGACCTATTTTCCTGCAGAAAATTTTTTAATTATAACTTTCAAAAAACCCACAAACCCCTACCACCACAGCATTTTCACACTAAACTGCCTTTTCCTTTTCTCATAGGCCAACACAATCTCTAAAAAGCACCTAGATTTTTTTGTTAGAAAGGAAAATATCTAATAAAGAGCTCAGACATGTGGTCTCATCTTTTTGTTAATGCAGTTTAAAAACTGGAAACTCAAACACACAGGTTTTCAACATTCCTACAAGATGATGCTACACTGAAAATTCCCGGTAGCCATTTCTCAAATGGAAATCTTTGGAATATTATGTGCAATAATTACTCATCACAAAACAAGTTTGGCTTGTTTCACTAAATGCTTGCCCAGCAATACTCAAATTGCCGGTTTGTTTTTATAACCTAGTTTATTTTTCTTGTCCTATTTTAAAATATTTTATGCATACAGATATTTTAAAATATGGATTACAGCAGACACCTCTGTCTCAGCCCAAGTATTAAATGGCAGTGAATCAGTTTTGCTTGGAGTTGAATTAGAAGTCTTATCTAGAATGAAAACATTTCTGTAGGCATCTTATAAATACCATTAGGTGCAAGAAGTGCACATTATGACAAAAACAAATTACACCCAAACTCCACCCTGACATTAAAGAATTTATGGGAGCCAAGGCAGCCACCCACAAAGACACGAATATACAGTATCAGCATTAAAACCATCTACGAACACAAGCTAACCCTGCAGTGGAAGTTTTACATCAGTTACACCCTGACCTGCAAGAAGTAAATTTTAACTTGTTTTTCTAAAAGTTTTAAGAGGAAAAATAAAAGAATTCTTTACATTATAATTAATTAACTTCACCAAAAGCCACTTAAAGTTTCCTGTTTTCAGGGATCTCATGTGCAAAAAATCAACTAAACTGCCCAAAAGCTCAAATAATTTTGCCAGGTAAAGCAGAAAACCCACTCATTCACTTATACAATCATTTGAAATGTTAACTCTTTGGATTACCCTATGTTTATGAGCAAATTATGAAGTCAAATACTAGTTTTAATTTATTTACCTAACAGTTACTTAGGCAAAATCTCTTTATTCCCTAGAAGCTTCAATAAATAGGAAATGAAGAACAACTCTGTGCATTTGCTTTAGCACTAGAATTGAAAAACTGCACTGAACCTTCTGTAACCCTCATTGCACCCAATAAAGTTAGTAATTCTGGAATTTAGATAGAAGTGCTTTAAAAATGTAAGTAAATTGATTTTAGACTGATTAACTTAACAGCTAAAAGTAATTTCCATAGATCTATTTGAACCCTACAAGTACTGCAGTAGAGGAATGAAATTCAGCATACACTGTGGAACCATGGATTAGTGAGGGTATTGTGTGTCACATTCTTTCTTCTACTGTATCTATCCCAATACTGAATACCTCCCACTTTCCCATTAAACTCTCACGCCTGTGAGTTGCACTTGCCAAACACCAAACCACTATAAACCACCATCAGCCTCCATAACTGGTAGTCAAAGGCAGAAGGATTCGTGTGCTCACAAGCTGATGAGCTGAGCGCGAGACAGGCAGTCTCTGGTAGGGGTAACTAATTGGCACAAACTAACCATCCCCTGGATCCTTCCACCTGCATTCCTTCTAATTGATACCTTCCAATATGAAAAGCAATTCTTTTGCATCCATTTTCTTACCTGTACAACTGACGACTGCAGAGCTGGATAGAAAAAAGACAACAAACAATCCTATCAGGAGAGTTTGTTTGATACAAGTGTTTTCATTTTTTCTCCTCACATGCAGTATCTGTTTACTGTGAGCTACACAATATTTTGCAGTGTTTTACAAATAAAAAGCGAAGAAAGATATTATTAAAAATCCCTTCTCTATAACCATTAAAAGTTTGCATTCAAGGAAAATCAACGCATTCATAAAGCACTATGTTTTTTTTCATTTCAGATCCAGGCTGCTCCTGCACATACCCTGGAAACTAGCTTAGCTTTTTAAAATTACATTTGCCTTGCACAGTTGGCCTTTTTGAAATTACGATACACTACTGTCTGAAACTTTTGTAAGCTACAGATTAAACAGAAAAACAAAAGTTAAAAAATATTATCTCATTGCTCACATTACCAGTACGTCATCTTCAAAACCCAGAGATCAATTTTCTACACATTAAAATCTCAAACACCAACATTTTTAAATAGGAAGAGGTTAAAACAACTTGGAAGATTAATTATAACAACAGGCAACAGCAGAAACCGGAAAGCATCAGAACAGTTTGAGGACACTGTAACAATACAGACAGAGCTGATCAAGCTGTCAGGCATTTCCACACAGGAAAGTTAAACAAGGACAAAGTTTTCAACCTGTAGCAGCAGCTTTCTCCTGCGCACAGAATTAAGCAAGCACCAAGGCACTTGAAAGCATCATGCTTTATGCACCAGCGTAACTGCTGATGCCTGAATTCTTCAGTACATCAGAACTGAGACTCAAAGTACTATGGATACAAGGAGAAGCTGAAGCATTGTGTGTTCCATAAGGTAAAAAAAATAAGGGCCAAAAAGAGTAGGATTAATGGTTGGACTTTATGATCTCAAGGATCTTTTCCAACCTGAATGATTCCATTATTCTGTGACCTAAAAGTAAAGGGATAAGTAAAGCAGAATTATCTCCATAAGAAGCAAATTGCTATGGGCTGGACAAGACTTAATTTGCAAAAAGCAGAGATAAAGACAATGCCTCAGTTGAAATACAGAATTTATGACTTCCAAGACCTATAACCAGGTAAATTATGTGTGCAAGGATTTAACAATAAAATCCTAAAAGATAAAATAATAAAAAAGAATGGAGAAAGCGGACCCTCTAGATGTTTCTTGAGCAAGGTCACATTACAGTGACAGCAGAGCAGCTGAGAGCACTGGAGGAAGCAGCTGAACTAAGTAGCTGACAGAACAGGAAGGATCCAAAGACAGAATCATCCCACAGTCAAAAACATCTAGGTCGAATGAGCATCCAAATTCCTGTTTGTGAGATTGTTCGCTTTGGGCAAGGGAAAGAGGAAGGACAACAGCTCTCTTAATTGTAAATGTTTGCTTAGCAGCAGTTCAGCATACCAGGTGAAAAGAAACGTTCGTAATTGCTACAAACCTCTGGGTGGATTTGCTTAAGTCCCTCCAATGATTTTTCATTGAAATAGTACGTTACAGATCTGTAAAAGTTATAGAAAATATTTAATACTAGATTCATAATAACATTATAAATATTGCTTCTTCCATGACTTCATGGTACTTTCAAACAGCATAACAGTAATTTGAATTCCAAATTATGCTCAACAGCTACAGGCAATATTTCATTTTAAACAGTTCAGCAAACATAACAACATCAATTCTTTCCTTATCATGTAGCAAACTCATTCTTAGAGGACTACAAAAATTAATGTAACTTTTTAATAAAATTGTCATCAGTAACACACCAATAACCCTTTCTCAGTGCAGCTTTATTTCTGGACTCCAACATATGTAAATTTTCTATCAATGTCAAATATTTGCTACTGCTAAAAACACTTGGCAACTTTTACGACTCACTTGAAAAGAGAAATCTTATCACAAATTCTTCTGACAGACACTACTGGCAAACACAATTGCTATTTGTTGATAATTAAAGCCATAAAAATTGATGCACGCTTTTACTATCATTTTAATGGGTCTCAGTATATTTAACTTGCACAAAGACAATATTAAATTTGTCAGATGTCACCAATTCAGATATCGTTATCTGACTGCATGGAATGTTCTCAAAAGTAAAATAAAAAAGGTTCATCAGCGAGTAGTTATCCAACACTTAGAATGATGGGTTTTTACAATTGTAACTCCTGCAGAACTGTATTTTTTTTCAGCAAAGTTCATATTCTAGAGTGTTATTTTCCATGGCTTTGATCTTAAACAGCCTCTAATCCCAATTCAAGTCATACTGGTGTAAAAGTCTACTGGTGATGTCTTGGCATTAATGATTTTTAATGTTTTTTTCACATGAAAGTTGTGAAAGAAAGGAAAATTATTAATTTCTTCAATCACAACATCAAAGCAAAGACTTTCTCCATTATTCTGGCTACATCACCTGTATGTAACATCTGTGTGCACACACGTTCACCCATCTACATGTGTTTGGACCAGCATTCAGCAGCAAGAATTCAATCAGTCCAACCAAGAAGCTGCTTGAGGAAGTATTTTTTAACACTTCCCCTTCACCAGGAAAACAGAAATGCTCATGGGGAAAGGGGGTTTATCTCTATTTAAAGAACAACTTTAGAACTCCCCAAATAAGGGAGAAAATTATCTCAGTTTCCTGATGATTAATTTAGACTTAGGATTATAACATCGCTGAATAAAATGTGGAGGCTTGGCATGACTGATCAAACCCAGCAGAAATTCAAGGGGGAAGGAGGTCAGTAAGACAGAGATTTTCATAATTATACTCAGGAAGCTTTCAATAGCCCAGACATGAAAGGAAAATTTATAGTCAAGATAATCTTGCATTTATACCTATTATTCTCTTCTGCTAGTTTACACAGTGCATGGGTGATCTCAGCACAGGCAAGAATTGCCCCATGGCGTGTGTGCAGATCTGTGCCCACTGATAAAGGCAGAAGTCTTGGCAAAACTGAAAGAGATGGAATAATTTATTTATTTTTTTAAAAATCAAAGTATAGTGACAGATCTCAGCTATAAATGTAGTCCTGCCTGCCTAGAAATAACATAGAAAACCCATTTCTGGAAAGTCAGGTCAATGGATAGGAAACTCAAGTTTGTAAAACATAAATACATTCTGACGAAGCCCAAACCCATACCAACAACTTCTGCGCTCACAGCTACCTCCCCCTTGCACGGTATAACTACCATAACATACTTGCTAGAAAGCTTTGGGCAGGCTGAGGGCTAAAGGAAATGAGAATTGCACTTCCATGGAATTCTGTTCCAGTATAGGGAGCCTAGGAAAGTTCTACAAGTACAGACTCTTCTGGGGTCAGCAGCTGCTACCTTACAATGCAGCTACTACATCCTCAGGATCTCAAGAGGGCTGAGCAAAGATCTTGAATTTGTGCTAGGAAACATCTGATGACACACACAACAGTCAAAAAGGAATTCTTCTGCAGACGTCAGATTGGACAAGACAAAACAGATCCCCCACCCTTTCTGACATCAAAGCCCTATCAACAAAGCAAAAAGCTTGGAATCCCAGGGTAGCTGCCTGATTGCTGCAACAGAACTACACCCATTTATTCATAACTGGCAGGGTCCAGTGGTGCCAGATAACTAAGGTCCAGTCACCAGATAAAGAAAGACTTGGCAGCATTTAATGGTTTTTGCATAGTTCATGGTGCATGTATAAATCTTTAAGCACATTTTTGCTATATAAGCTAGAACGCTCAATGTGGCATGCTACACAGGACTTAATGTGTTACCTACCCACGCTGGCCATGTATTCAGGAGCCTGTGGTGTAAGGTTATGCAGAGCTTTGGTTGAAAGTTCTCGAATAACACTGGAGATGTAAAAAAGCATTTTTATGGTTTTTGCGGTTAGGAATTTAGTAGAAGTAGCGTATTAAAAAATAATGACAGAAAAGTAACGTCTCTTCCCAATCGAAAGAAAGATCCCCAACAATTACAGTATTCCCCCCAAACTTACAGTATTCTCTGTCCATCCTATGCTTTCCCCCCTCATTAAAAGCCAGCACAACAAACCAGTGGGCAAACAGACCGCCTACAGCTAGCTCTGAGCTGTGTCAATAGAATTTGCTGCTGAGAGAGACAAAGAAAAACTGAAGAGTGGATGGTAGAACCTGAGGGCTCATTCTGTGCATTGGCAGGGACGCTGCAGTAAACTGCTATTACTTCTCATGATGCAAACTATTATCAGCACTGATATAATCTGAGTTGTGTTATATATACACATTTTAATCTTCGTGAACATTGACTGTGACTAAGCACCATCTCTATGCCTGAAATCTACTTTAATTATGATAATTGTATGGTGATGGTGTTTACCCCTCACATACACTCTATACCATATAAAAGTGTCTTATTAGTCTATTAACAGATTGAGGTCATGGCAAAAAGACAAAATTAATATATGTGCTTGAAGTGACAATATGCCAGGGAGGTAGAGATGACATCAGGCACTACCTGCCCAGTCTCCTTCGGTTCAAAGCTATTGCAAACTCAGTAAAGTTTACAAAAACAATCGATGCACAGAGCAGTCAGTTCCTGGATATTAGTAATTAGACTTTATGAACTTACCTATCCCAGTGGTTAATCTTCATGTTAACTAGATGATCAATCATGGGCTGTGTATACTCAGGAAAACCAGCAATATATACACTGAAAAAGAGAGCACAGAACCAACAGGAATGTGTGTTTAATGAAGCTACTCCAAGTTTTTAAATCTTTAGTTTCAGAGCAACAAAAAAATTAATTAAATATTCTTCTTCCTAACAGAGATGCAAGTGAATGAAATAATACAATAGAAATGTTCCAATGATGGAAAAAAAAATACAGCACTTTTGAAAAACAGCTGAGTTCCTTTATAAAAACTACTACACATACACAAAGCAAAAATAAATGTACCATCTTCATTGTTACATTCTAGAAAATTTAGATGTGGTTATTAACTTACATAGTCATTTCAGACTGGAGAAATGGATTAATGATGCAATTCAACACTACATAGCAACGTTAAGTTATAGAAATGTGCTGCACCTTCACACATACACTTCAAACTTGAAGTTGTGTCTTCAATTTGTCCTTTTTAAAAATCTAACACACACAGAGTCAATTCTGTCAAAAAATACTAAGGCTGCAATGTCAAGAACTAAAATGTAAGGGAGGACAAGAATTAATTACCTAGGTAGCCTGTGTAATTAATTAACTTTATAGTCACATTTGCTTTCCAATCTTCTTCAGAAGCATCAACTACGGAAAGCTAAGGTCAACAGAAGTGAAATGCTCTCCAGTGCATCTGATGTACCTTAAATAGTTTTGGAAAGCTGAACAACCAGTGCAGTGTGTTTGTGTCCAAACTGCAGGCACAAAGGGATGAAATTAAGGACACACAGACTACCTTAGTTTTACCTTTTCATATCTTTTCAGTGATTAACTTTTCAACCATGGCATTGTTCCATTAATGTGTGTGTGTGATCAGAGGCAAAACAAGGAGAAAAATCAAACAGTGCTGCATGTTACCATACTGGTATCTGTGCAACTCATCAGAAGACTAGGAATTCTTAAATCCACAGCACAGATCTCAGTCACTTTGAGCCAGCACAGGACACAGAAGTACCACCTACTTAAGCTTCTAGGTGCTAGAAGCCCTAGAGGGAGATTAGACCACTGGCCTGATGCCAGCAGAGAAATTACAAAACACACTACTCTTTGGGTCCTTTCCCTGGTCTGGAAGAACACAGAGGAACAGACACACCTACCCTGACACATCCTAGTCCTCCGTCCTCCTTTCTTGTTCATAGTTGATTTTGGGGTTCTGTTTTTAGCACTCATTGTTCTTTCCAACCGTTTTAATCTCAATTTCCTTGTCCATCTCACCCAAGTTGATCTCTTAGGCTCTATCTGCAGCCCAATTCCTCTTTCAGATTTACTTTATAACTAACTACTGTCCTCATCTGTTGTACCCCACCAAGTATGTAATGCAAGTAGCCCTGGATACAAGTCTAACCTTCCTGATAATGTTGCTGTTAAGATTTTTGTATCCCTCTCTACTTGCATTAAGAAAGTTCTCCCTTATCTCTTACTGAGCCCAGACCTCGTGAAATCACATAATCTCTTTACTCCCACCTCTTATAAAATGGGTTTCTGGTACCTCGCATCACAAGGAATAGATTATGAAATTGGAGCAAAACTCTCCACAGAACATGAGCAAAACATTTCAAAAGGGCACCCATCATGAAAAACTTGCAGTTAGATTTGAAAACTACTTTGTTTATATATTCATATATATTTACACATTTAAAAATACCTCATCTTGTAGAATACATATGTATTCTTGTAGAGAGGTGGTACTGCGTAACATTATTAATTAAGCAAACCCAAATTCAGCTGTAGAAGTTGATACATCCTTTCTGAGTTTTTACCGCTCCTAGGAACGCAGCAGCACCAACTTCGACACTTGACTTTCCCATAAAGGCACTGTGCTGGCATTAAAGAGTCCCAGCATTGTTTTATCTGGGTGGGGAAAGAACAGCTAAAGATTCTAGATGTGGAATATGAACTTCAAGCAACCTTTTCAAGCTACATAAACAACGACACCACCTGAAGGCACACTGATCAGAAAGGTCCATTCCTCCTACCACATCATAATGATGCTCTCTGTGCAGCCAAATACATGCGGCTGTGCTTTGCCTTTGATGTTGTTCAGACAAAAATAAGGAAATAATTAACTATTGGCCCAAATAATTACAACCTGCTTAAAGAAGAGAGTGGTGAAGATTTTATAAAGCAATATAATGAATGATGTGACAAATATTTTATGAAGAGTTTGATGACTATTACTGAGCATGGTTTCAAGGCATCATGCTACCAGCTGTGTAAGATTTATAAAGAATTTACTAATTATTTTTTTCTGTTGTGTGATTTAAAGAGTGGGAGAAAGAAATTAACTGTAACAATATTTTCATTTAGGTAAGTAACACTCCTACAAAACCCCTGGAAATCACAATGAAAGGTGCAACAATGAGAATTTAGAAAAAAATTATAAATTCACAATTCAGTTCTCAAGAATTAGGGAGAACAAAATTACTCTACAGGCCAAAATTGTAAGGGAGAAAAAAAACCTGCTTGGTTAGTTTTGAGTATTTTCACTGTTTTAGGAATACAAAAAAGCCCGTTTGAATAACCTCACTGATGCTCCATGGATCTAGAGCAGTGCTGAATACCAAAGCCAGAGCATTTCCCCATCTCAGCCCAGTGGGCGGCAGTGCTGGGGAAGAGAGGCTGTGGGGAAGAGTGTAGGAGGAGGGTGTGGACCCCAGAAGGAATGACACTGGGTAAAAGGTGAAGAAAATGTGCATACTGCGATGATTATGCACAAAGGGACAGTATGGAGGTGGACATACTAATAAGAAAAATAATCAAAGAAAGGATAGAGTGTTCCAGTGCAAATGATCTTAAAACAACTGCTTGCTGAGAGTCACAAAGCTGGCAAAGGGGCATAAATCATCAAGTATCTGTTTGCTCTTTCTCTTCCCTAAGAATATAACCTCTACAAGCGTTTCTAATCTATTGGCCTCTGAGCAACATGCAACTCCATAGGGAAATTTATCTGACCTGTCTTAAAATGGTCTGAATCACCCTCTGTAGGTACCTGTCTCTGCACTGGCTAAGGGGAGAGGCTAGACATGTAGGCTAGACTGTCTGTCTTGGACAACTAAAGCTAGAACCCAGCCCTCAGCCTTTTTCATCTTCTCACGAGGAAGTGCAAGGGTACATTCATTTCAGTCATCCTGTGCACTCAGACTGCCTCTGACTTCCCCTGATTCCAGCACTGCTCTGTGTTCAGGTAGCTGCCCAGAAGAGGCTATGGTGTTCCAAGACAAGCCAGTGATTTATAGCAGCCCCTCACCAGCTTCAGTATTTCCCACTGAGTTATTTGCAGACTCCATGCTGCAGTGATCAGGCTGGATTTGCAAACACTGCTGTGTCTTGTGGTCAGTTTTTCACTAAGTCATGTATGAAAAATAAAAGCACTCCAGTTAAAGGTCTTTGCACAAGCCATAAATTCAACCAGTTGTGCAGGGCTGGGGGAGTTTTTTTCAGTACTAGTTTATTTTGTTACCCGTATCAGAATCTCTTCTGCCATCACAGTAGCCTCTCCTTTTACTACAAGTCTTCAAATTCCACTAAGTCTTTTCTAACCTTGACCAGCTTAGACAGTTTTATGACACCTGCAAATACTGCCTCTCATCCAGGTAGACAAGGAAATCAGACACATTTTCAGCATGTCTTAAGCACAACAAATAGTTTGATGCAGAAATAAGAAAACTCAAACTTTAATGTATTAAAAACCAGCAATAAACATAATGTTCAGTAAGGTGACACAGTCAGATAAATATTTCATTATGGAAAAAAGGTCCCATGTGTTTGGGAAAACTAATGCACAGAAACCTACCTTATAGTGAGGTAACAGTTAACCCTGTTCCCAACAGCAAAATAATCTGCTGCAGTTAGAATGTCGATGCCATGTGGAAAAGTGCCCTGCAAACACCACAGGGAAGAAGGTAAAAAATAACAGAATCTTATTTAAATGTATAAAGTATAAAGAGGGAGCATTATTGAAAATAAAACTCCCACTATTCTTCAAGCATAAAAAAACAGAGTTTAATTTCTAATTTCTAGTAAAATCACTTGTACTAAGGCCATAAAGGATATTGAATACATAAACAGCAAATTTATTACTCATGAGTCAGTGATAAACAAAGGACGTGGCAGCAGGCAATAAGCTATGCAAGAGCTATCTTAGCACCTTCCAACCAAATCCAACCAGGCATCTGGGGAAGGCATATATGTGCACAAAAAAGGGATAGATGTAAACATGTTTTCAGTTTATGTGAAGAAACAAGTATCTGCTGTGAGTTTTATGAAGATTAAAACAACGAGATTTAGGCAGCAAGAAACACTTCTTATGTAGAGTACATGGGAGTTCAATTACTTCTGTTTGGTTATATGTACACATATATTTTATGCCTTTTTTATTAACAAACTAAAAAGGCAGGGTTGGTTTGTTTTCGAAAGGAACACTGGCTTCTAGCAAAGTCTGAAACATGGAGTCCTCCAGAAGTATCCCACTGCTGGCAACCAGGCTCAAAAAACTGGTTTGAGAAGACAAAATCATCTTTGTACGCATGTGATTTTGACTTAAACATTTGCCTTTTTCTATGAGCAACACCTTTCAGATATTCAGGATTTGGACTGGCTCTGTCTGATTTAGCAGAGCATTATGCAGCAGGGCTGTTTTGGAACAGAGGAGGCAGCATGGCCATAATTAAGTGCAAATGGAAAGCAGCCAACTGAAAGGCACTGTGTTCACTGCGCAAAGGGGCAATCACCTGATTTTTAAGCAAGAAGGCTATGTGGAAGTACAGGTTCTGGCTATGATACAGTTTTGTTTGTTTACAGCTCACTCAACCCTTCCACATTAGGATGCAAAAATAGTTGAAAATATCTCTAGATCTAAGGCTGAAAAATTAAAGCAGCATACACACTGCCAGCAGTGGGAAGCCATCAGCAACTGTGGAGATCTCGCACTGGGAAGCAAAACCCCAACAGTCCAAAAAAAAAAGCAAGGCTTGGACTCTGACTGAATCAAAGAGGACGGAGAAAGTATTTATGGCTTAGCCAAGAGACTATCTGCAAGCCCTAGTAGTTTAACTGTGCTCTCCAAAAGCCTAATGAACACCAATCAGGCAGAAAAATGTCCACATGAGGAATACTTCATGATGATTTAGATCTGAATGACAAGGCATACAGTGAAATCTAGAAGAATGCACACTGTACATAAGGAGAGTTTCTGCTAAACAATCTCAAGTCCAGCTGCTGTTGGACCTGGCCACACATGTGCCAATTTGATACCATCTCACCCAAGGTTATGGTGCCACAGTGTATGTCAGCAAGACGGCAAAATTCCTGCCACCAAGTTGATGAGTACAGAGGTCATGGTCGATGGGAGGGACAGACTTCAGAAGGCAAGCAAACAGTTTCCATTCTGTCAGAACATTAAAACTTACTTCTAAAATAACAGATGAATAGACACTTCTCAATACGAGATTTATGTTTAAATTAAAAATGCTTCTGTATTTTTGAAGGTTCCATTTAAATGAAATGGAAGTTACAGTGACTTCTTTTTGTGAGGCCACAGAAGCAAACTCTGAGGTTCAGGACACACTCAATTGCCAAGGGGAAGCAGGCAGGAACCAGGAACTGCTCTCTCCACCTATTTAGTGCCAGTGTCAGGACTTCAGATGGTGAATATGTTTTAGTTCCTTCCAATTCAGGAAAAGGGTGTCTCATCCAGGGAAAGAACTACAAAAGGTGTATCCACTGATTAGATAACCATTTCCCTAGGCAGTAAAGAATGGTACAGTGAGAAAAGCTTCTGAACTTCTAGAGGAACCAAATGGAGCCTGACAGTTTTTCTCATGCCATGAGAACTTATTATTTCACTGCAAATTGTCCTTAACGTGCAGAAATCAAAAGTAAAGTGCCTGTGTGTTCTATCAGCAGTGACAAATTTGAATTGTGCAGAGTCAATATAGAAATGTTCTGGTTGTTGCAAACTAGTGTAGATTGTACTCATCTGATATATCTGATATAAAAAACTACACAACATTTTTTGCCAAGTGGAAGCATTACTAAACCTGCAACAGCCAGGAGCCCAATCTGACCTGGAACCAAAGTCACAGGAGGGTGTTTACCTTATGGAGTGGAATCAGGCTGAGCTGCTGTGTGATGAGTAACTTCTCCAGGGCAGTAACTATAGGTCCAGGGCAGAATCATGCTGGCTGCTACTTATCAAAGATCTGCTTGGGTCAGGCCACCAAAAGAACCTACCCTCTTCCTCCTAGTCTTCTTGCACCCATCTCTGCTATTAATTCTGGCTACAGCTATGGGCACAGTGCTCAACAGCCACAGTTCTAAAGAAATAATACCATGGCTGGTAACACAGAGATCTTCAGGAAGCAAAAAAGAACAGACAGCTAGAAGTTTAACAAAGAACCCTCAAAGAACAGCTTATCATAGAAAAATGTGCGTTAACCATGTTCACATGCCCAACTCTCTCAAAAGATTTCACTGGCTAAACCATTCCCCTGCCTTTTTTTGCCTGTAGGTTGGCATTCCGTTTTATTAATTCCTGATAAAAAAAGGAAACTGAAATCCAAGTCTTGACCCCATTTTCTTCTCTTCCAGTGCTGCAAATCAAAGTTGTCTGAGCATTTCAAGTACTTAAAAGTTGCACAGTTGCATACAAACCCGCCACAAAACTTATGTTCAAAGCATTTAGCTATCTCCAAAAGCAACAGATTTTTCAGCTTATCTAGATGGTACAAGAGGTAAAACCAAACACTGTGTTGAACATTCTAACACCAAGTTGGCTGTGGTATCACCAACCATAGCAAAGGCTGTGCAGTACACCTCAACTGTTCTTCCATTAAAAACTAAAAAGTCGGAAGAACAAGAAATAACCCCAAATTGCCTATTTCTTGTTTGAAGAGCCTTGCAGATTGCAAGGTGAGTAACAACCATCACAGTGCTGATTCTGCTTTTCAGAAATGACTGAAAATTACCGGAAAGCTCATTTTGTTCCAAAACTAGAGTACAAAAATAAAACCCAACATCTGAGAAAAATATTCCACAGGAACTTGTCTGCTGATATCAAAAATAATTATTTTTGACATCTTTTTACTCAATTTCTCCACAGCCATGGAGTCCAATTCTGGTTTTAGGCACTCCACGTTTACAGTAACCTCCAAGGCGCTAATGAATGAAGATTCAGGAAAGTTACCATACCTGTCTCCCAACATTCTCCTGGAAGGCAGCCTAAGGAACAGAGAACAAACATACCAAAACAAGTCAGGTTTGCTTTTTGATAAACACCAGATGATGAATTCATAACACACAACAGTATAAATGACCCATGGCTTTTCTTTTTTAAATAAAGTAAGCTTTGTCAGGAGAACAAGCCCACAGGGCTTTTTGTTTCTGTGTCTCTAATGTTCTGGTGTTCTTAAAGTTGGATATTGCAGGACAGCAAGTTTATTAAACTAGTCACACCCAGACAAGTGCTTTTAAGTAGTGACACCGGCTACACACAGGAATTGAAGTCAACACCCATGGAGGCAGTCTCCTTCTGCCTGACTCCTTCAACATAATCTGCCAATAGCAGGCAAAGTCTGATCCTCTGTGAGTGAAAATTTCAGATGACACAGTAAGGATGCACATTTGTTTGGAAGATACATGTGTGAAAACATGTTGAAACACTGAATCTGGATAGTTCTCTTGGGAAATGCCACTCCATCTACAAACACGCCTCCAGCGATGGACAGCACTTGCATCTCCCGACAGGTGACATTTAACCACAGGGAAAGGGAAGTCACAATCTTGCCTGAAAATGACAGGGAGAGCTTCTGTATTTCCTACATAACTACAGCGTGCACGTAGTGCTCCACCTGTACAAACAGGGCTGAGTTGGCTCACCAAGGATCACATTGGGCATGTGGAGCAAGCGCTCCCAGCACACAGGTGAAGGCAGAGTGTCTCGGCGTGTTTCTGGGGTTGGGTCTGTTCAGGATAACGACTGCAGTTCCTGTGGACTTGTCCAGGCCCGCTCAGCTCCCTCCCACAGCATATCCACTGCAGGACACGTAGCACAGGCCAACTTGGAACTTGGTGGTGGTTATCAGGGCCCACCTCAGCCTGTTCACTGTCACAGTCATGCTGCCAGAAGTGCCCCTGAGCTAACCAGCCTGGAATTGCCTCGAGCAGAACTGCATGGGCCACCCTCCACAGTGCCGGCAGCACAGATACACCCCTGGGCAACACTTAAAGCTACCTCCTGATCAGGAACATTACTGCAGCAATGCCCTACCCTTGTTCCTTATTGTCTGTTGTAGCCCAGCTCCTGCAATGGGGTTTTTTCACTCCTTACCTCGCTACCAACATACGCTCGCTGCCAACATTTGCCAGGACATAGTTTCATGCCACTCTGCATAATTTATTTCTTTTTATTTATAAATTAGCTTCAGATATGGGGAAATGTACAGTGAAAACTAAGATGTTATACAAAAATAGCAAAAGCCATTTTTAATAGCTTTTTAAAGAAATCTGAGAACCCTAGAGTTATATTTGGTTTAAGAAAGCTTTGCAGACACTGCCCATTCCAGATGTGACAATTAAAACACTTCACTGTTCTGTAACAGCCTCTGATCCAAATTTTAGCAGCAAAAATGTGACATGGTTAAATTACTTTTGCTGGGTCTGAAGGAGTATGGTCAACAGACAGACAACCATCCCCACAATATTACTGTTTTAAAGCTTTGTCAAAGAAAGTAAAATAGAAATAGGAATGAAAATCATTAAACATTGTGGAACCAAGTGAAAAGGCAATTTTCTGGACCTCATTTTATGTTCACAGAGTTTCCTCTGGATTCCTTTAGCACTATTTATCATTTCAGACATATTTCTTTCATAATGCTTAGGGGATTTTCAATGACTGATTAAGTCATTGAAAGTTATTTCAAACACACTTTCCAGCAACTGTAAGTTCCCAAAAGATGCCAAATACTGCAATTATTTTGTAATAATAGATTTTTATTTTTAAATATAACCCCTTTCTGGAGCTGGAAAAATTGGATGCAAACATCTTAATTGAAAGGCTGCTTGCCATCAGAATCAAGATGACCAACTAGCCCTGTAACTTCAATACTTCGCTTTCATGTAAATACTGAACAAATATCAAAACATTTTCTGTCATGATTTTAGAAAGTATCACCCAACCAAGAGGAAAAAACCCCTGTCTTAAAGACCTCAGAGCAGAATGGAGTCCAAATGTGAGATGACTTATTCATGTGACTATTCCTTATAATGTTTATTCATGAAAGAGCTGCAAAAGTCAGCTCAGAATGCTTCTGGTGCTTCAAAGAACAGTCTTGTTCTTTGAGTTCTTAGAGTCTCTCTAACCTCAGGGTTCAAAATAGCTCTATATGTTGTTTTGTTTTATTGGCACTCAGCATTATAATATATTGCATATTGTAATAGATGGAAAATCTAGTAAAATGTGTTTATTTAAATATGCATTTAACTGTAGCAATGATTGGAAATAATTAGTATTCCCAGGTATTTTTCCTCAACCCTACAGTAATGCCTGGTAAACAGAAAATATTTCTTTACCTGTCTTTCAAAAATAAGAAAGAAGGTTTCAGTATTTTCAAAAACCCTCTATCACAGCAGCAATTCCAAATTTTCACCAGTTCTAAATTAGAATCTGGAAACGAAAAAAATCCTCTGACGGGAGATTACTGAATTACAGACCACTCGATAGCTTGGTTTCAAGTAGAATAGGGAAGTGAAAAGAAAATTCCCTGTATTTTGTACTCATTAGAAACATGGCAGCACAACCAGCACCAAACTATTAGCATTACCAAATACACCTGGGTTAGCACTGTATTTCATGGTTGAACTGTAGGCTTAGGTGTAGAAATGAACAGCAAATTCTATAGTTTATAAAATCTAGGAGTGAATCTTTGGACAAAAGTAGCACTGCACATATTTGTTAGCCATACTGTATGCAAAGAATATCCCATATCAGTCCTCACCGATCTACAGCATCTTCACTTCCCTACTTTGGGTTTAACCTATTTAGACAGTGACTTGTGATACGATTACACAAGCCACTGACTCACTTCCCCAGCAATAAACCTGCAGCTTCATTCAACAACTTAAACTCTCAAGCAGAGGTGTGGCTAGAAAAAATAAGGATGCTGTCCAGGTATTCCTGAGAAATCCTTCTTATGTTATAAATGCATTACCTTTTACAATTTCAGAAGTCAAAAAAATAAGACAGACCTGTTAATTAATTTCCATATCGCAAGGACACCTTTTTTTAAAAATGTATTCACAGTCAACTTTGGGATAGTGACAGCTGGTTCTTTGACAGTTTTTTGGTCCTGAGTTAATACAGTTTTATAAAAACATATAAAAAATGTCCTAAGACAATTGAAACAGACAACTCATAAGTGTGTTTGAAGGAGAATTTTAGAAATGTTCAGCTGACCACAATTATAGAGCAACAGGTGAAGAACAATTAGAAAAGCATAACATCACTAAACTTACCAGCTTGATGACTTGAAGATACAGTGTTTGTCTATTATGTATAACCCTTTTGTCTTTGATATTGTGACTAGAAAACGCTAATTAGCTCTTTCTGAGTTACTTTATCTTAACCATCATGACAACAACACAGCAGATGGTGAACTGTGGCCACAAATCAAGACATGGATCTGTGGATTATGTAATGTAATTCACACAAATTATTTGGTTTTCAAAATGCACTTTTTTGCTCACAACATATTGCTTAGATACTAAGCATGTAGTTCTACATAGCTAGCTCTACAGATAATTAAATTAAATTAAGATGAACAAAATAATTCTATAACCATATAAGCCAGACAACTTACAGAAGCAGCTCTTCTGCAATTAACATCGCGATCAAATACTGCAGCTATAACCAATGCACTGAGGAAACAAAATATCGAGTATTAGTACCAAAGGTACAAGAATAAATGTTACACCTTCATTTAAATACTTGGACTTCTAAGCAAAGCACGCAGTACTTCCTCTAAAGAGCATATTTTTTATCAATTTTAGTTCAGGAATGTATTTAAGTTGAAATAACCACATACCTCCTTGTTTCTCTAGTTTGCTGTGCTGTTTCCCTAGTTTAAAAAGGCATCTGCCATCCTACTGAATCAAAGCATTTTAAGAAGTATGCAAATACACTTAACTGAATAGAAGGGGGTTTTTTTTACTTTAAATATAGCAGGAGTTTAAAACTTGGACGTAATTCTCTAATGTGATACTCATACAGTGCAATTTTAAATTAAAACTTGGAAATACAGTTTCTCAATAGCCAAACGCACAGCAAGTCACATAAAGCTAAACTAGAAGTTAGGCAACGGAAATCTGTAGCCATCTCTACAACAGCAATCACATCCTGCAAATACCAATAACTCGGAGAACAGTTTGCAAACCTTGCAAAAAGTGACCTGCAAGATAAACTGCAGTTTTTTTAAAAGATGGCCTGCAGAAACAGAGGCATCATATGTGAGATTACTGTGTGCATGAGGTGTGGTAACCCAGAAGCGTCTAATTCTTCTGTCTCATAAAAGCTGCTTCTAAAAGATGTGCTGCACACCAGGGGAGAGAAAACATATCCCTGCACACAAAGTTTACAGCTTCCAAAATCCACCTCCAGCATTCAACTAACATCAGTGACAAATAACCATCACTTCAGGAAACTCATTTAAGCGGAAAATTATTCCTTTCAAACTCTGCAACTCTTCATTACGTTATTTATTGACTCCAGGCAAAACAGGAAATAAATACTGGCTGAAAAGTTAAGCCCAAGATAGCTTTGCTTTAGCATAAAGATATTAATTACACTGATAGTATCAAGCTTTCCTGGGTGGTGGCTATCAGCTTGTTATGGTGAAGAATATTGTGTTGTTAAAATTTGCTGAAATGCACGATCCGTGTTGCCTCTGTAATTTCAGTTTATTTCCATTAAGGAAAACAAGAGACAGAAGGCAAAAATCAAATTAAAATAAAACCAAATAATTTGTTCTAAAGGCAAAGCAAAGGTCTAGGAACTGCTCCATTAGTCAGCAGCAGCCATGTCTAATGTGAATAAGTGTGGGGTCAAATACATCATCTTTGTACCATGTCTACTAATTTTCTTCTCTGGAAGAGAAGAAGAATTTTCTGTTTCTCGGAAAAACACTAATTTCAAAAGGACATTTATGGAGTACATAGTTTAAATGGCATTAACATCTCCCATAAAGCTTTTAATTATAGAACTGAACTTTCAAAACTAAGTAATTCAATGAAAATCATCTTGGAAAGGAAAAAGAAGCCAATTTTTCTCTTACATTTCCAACTATAAAAACATTCTTTTGTCAGTTGTGCAAATTTCAGTGCTGTCTTCTTCTGAGATTAAAAAAAACCAACACAAATGCAAAACAAAAAAACCCCTTCATCAAGCCAGGAAGTTCAGAATCCAGAGCGCTGCCCTCATTGTGTCAAAGGTACCCTGGTGTCAAGTGTTACAGGGTATTTCAGAAGAGCTGTGTTGGGTCATACTAAAATCCTTCCAAGTCATTGGAAGGGACACTTAAGGATGGGTTTAAGGACATACACACTCAACAGTAACTTGAAATATTATGGAGGCTTTTCAAACTGGAAATGTTAAAAGACTGCCACTGGAGACTAAACACTGCTCTTTGAATCCCAGATTTAGACTTAAAACATGGTTTATTAAACATAAAAGAGTTTCAGAATATTATACACAACAGAAATTCAGTTTATAATTAAACTGTACTTTTCTATTTCTTCTTATTCTTCTGTTATCTTAAGAAAATCCTGTGTAAGCAAAACAAGCCACGGTCTGTGTGATAGAACCCAAGTTATTCAGTGCTGCAAATGAATAGCATGGTTAAGGAAAAGAACCAGGAATTTATCATTATCCTTGTAGCTCCATTATATTCATAAATCACACTGCAGTCACTGTTTTATGTTAATCCTTTTAATAGAAGCATTTTCAACTTATCAAACTACATGAATAATTTTCTCAAGTTAATTCTTATTAGAATATGCAGACACAGTCTGCTGTAAGACCAGGATTAACAAGGAAAGCAACATGCCTAAGATGAAACATGTCTAAGGTGTCTTCACCTGTCTGCTTTGTCGTGGGAGTTTATGTGATACTCCACCAGGATTTCCTAACATAAAGAAACTGTTTATGTCAAACAAAGTGGGATTTTTTTTAAGCTAGTTGAAGAGTCATGCCTTGACTTGCCTGAAACGCACCACACCTGACTGCTAACAGGTAAAGCAAAGAACGGCTTTGCATCTCATAGTCTCTATGCAACACCTCCTGCAGTTCCGTGAGGTCTAGTTAACTGCTTGTCGTGTAGACAGCCTGTGTGCAACAAACACCAACCGAATTCAAAACACAAGATGCAGTTCGGAAAGTCAACTAGTAATCTGTCCTTTCTGCCCTATCCTTTCCTTTCTCCCCCAAGTACTCACTAAACTGGCTTCAGTGAAAGTTAAAAGGACTCAGCACCTCAATTCCTGAGCTCAACACCAACCTCATCACCTCACTGACAGGGCAGAAAGAATCAGAGAGAAGCCAGGTGACAGACGTCAGAACAGAGAGAGTAGGTGACCCTGTGCTTGTGAGCGCCAGAGGTACCAGACAGCAAATGTGAATTTCCTTTATCACTCACAGCAGGCACTTGTAGCCTACACTAGTCATGGGCAGCAAGAAGCTTATTCAATTGCTAAGCTATGTGAATTTGCTGCTGTTACTTCAAGCACACCACCCTCAAGTTGCGAGAAGAAAAAAATAGACTCGCAAACCTCTTGCCAATTTGGCACAAAACCTGAATTTCCTTCCTGAGCCCCAAAGGGGAAAAGTCTACCTTGTAACAGGGCAGAAAACTCTCCTCCCTACTACATATTAGGGAAGGGTAGGTACAATAATCATCATAAGCAAAGCAGTTGCGAACAATCCAAGGAAGTTAAAAAAGGAGGTGAGACCACAGTCAGACCTGAGTCTGTTCAGAGCTGCTGCTGCAAACAGCTCTTTTTGCATCTCTTCAGTCATGCCAGTATCTCAACTGGAACGGCTTCACAGCACGCTGGATGATGAAAAGACAGCTAAGCTTAATTAATGTTTCTTTTGCTAGCTTTTTCTTTAAAAAGAAAAAAAACAGAGACGCAGCCCAATTTACTTTATCACACGCTGCTGTGCTATGGCTCAACTGCAGGAGCAATGCAGGTGAAGGAGTGAGCAAGGGAGGCAGGAGCCTGCTGCAGGGCTGCAGATTTAATTCCTCTTAGTTATCTAGGCAAGAAGGAGGTTTAATGCCAAAAGAAAATGCAGTGACCACGCCCACTTCTGCACTGTATCCTTCTACAGCTCACATCAAGCTGCTGACCTTTCTGCTCGCCACCTAGCATACTGCACTATTCAGTGTTTTACTCCAGTACAATAAATACACACAAGAGAAAAGAGCAGTAAGACAAAGGCTTAGGAGTTAAAAATGCTGCTGTAAAAACAAACAGACATACTATGCCCCTGCAGGAAACAAAAGAGCAAGAGAGGGTAGGCACACAACTCTCTTCTGAAGGCAACATTCACATACATGAAAGAAGAAAGCTATTCTCAATATTTTATCATGGTACAAGATGTAGCTCAAAGCAATGCTTCAGATTTCCCCAATTCTGCAGGACAGTCTTGCCCTGCAGCAAAGCTACATCACTCATCCCTAGCCACACCCTCCTCTTATTTTTTTCCCTTCTTCAAAAACAACGCAGCACCGCAGGGGAGGCAAAGCCGCTTGCACTCCTACACTGCGCACTTTGCATTCCCATTCTGCTGAAAGGGAGAGAGCAATTAGATCCTTCTGAGTAGTGATTCATTTATTGATTACCTACATCATCGAATAACAGATAAATCAGTCTACACTCTGGCTATCAACAATTCCAGATAACTAAATAAAAGCAATAATTTAATCACTAATTGTCTAATAGAGTACAAGTATATTTTCCTTTGTGTTTTGTTTAAGTTTTAAACAAAACTGCTCAGTGTGCACCTGCCACTTCACAGACAGTAACTTCCACAGCCAAGGGGGCAGGAATCCAATTACTTGTATTTGCAAGTTATTAAAGTGTCTTTAACTTTCCTCATAGGTAAGTTTAAAAACAGCGCCTACGTGTAGAGACTGAGAGAGAAGAAAGTCTCAATCATGCTGTTCTTTTATAAAGATACGCTTGGACAGCAACTTCAGTACCTGCCACTCAAAACCCAGTATGGTTATCCTGGAATCAGAGTGAAGTTTTATGTACTTTGCCATGATTTTTCTTCCTGTGGGCCAGTAGTTGCAATAGATCAGGCAAGGGTTTAGAAACCAGTTTAACTAGACTTTAAAAATCAAATAAGCAAATGTGAGTAAGTGTATCTTGTTGAAATATGGATAGAGAAGAAACCTGACATATAAAAATACGAGCTAGTACTGTTTTTGATACTTTAAGGTGTGTGCTTCTAGCAAGTGTTGTCAATCATTTCTTCATTTAAAAAGAGAGTGGTAAGGTCAGGAAGGAAAAGGGCTGATCTGCATCAATCTATGTCTGTAACTGCAATATTTTGACAACTTCATCACTTAACAGAAAGCAGAGAACAACCAGATATCACTGAATATGGAGACTGATATTTATTTTAAACTACTGTCATAGATTTTACTAAAAAACTATGGTATTATGCATCTTAAGGTGATTGTTCACCAGTCAGAAATGCAATATATGTCCCTTGAATACTGAAAACACAGAGAACCATGTCTTTCCCTTACAGAATGATACAACTCGCAGGCAAGAACAGGACAAAGCCCTCCACCACCGTATGACCACTCTGCTTCAATCTGTACCCCCTACGCTGCAGTCAGAACAGGCTGTGAGGCAGGAAGAGTTTACACAGCACACTACTGCATGTTGGCACCCAGGTGAGTTTGCAAATGAACACAGGCCTAAAGCCAAGACACGAGGTAGGAAGACATGAAGCAGCTTACTGTAACTCAATTTGCTTAAAGTTAACCACCAGCGTGCTGACTCCATCATGCTAACCAGCTCACCTTGACAGTCTGAGTGTGGTGACCAGCTACTTACCCTCCTGCTTAGCCCTGTGTTAGACGCTGAACAGAGATGAACCATTTGCAGTTTCTAGCACTAAGACAAAGCCACCCACTGCATTTTTGTGAGGAGCCAGCATTTTCCTTTCAGGTAAACAATATAGTATTTTTCTGTAAGAGCCCAACAGTTCGTGTTCTCATACAGGCAGATGTTTTTGCTGTGTAATCCAGCTCACAATACATATTATGTGCTTTGTTTCAAAATGCTGAGTTCTGCATTTTTTAAGGGTAGCAACAATTTACTTGTGGCTAGAAGTATGACTCTTCTTTAAGTAAAACAGTGACACACCTAAGGCTAGATTTAAAAAAAAAGCTGTATGTAATTATCAGCTTGCTGACACAATAGGTGAAACTGTGTGTCATACTTTATTTGAATATTTTTTTCCATCATTTCTCTTTGGAGTGGCTGATGATATTTAGAAAAGGTATGGCCAACATAACTACAAAGATCTTTAAGTTAGGCAGTAGTGGAGCGTTAATACTTGCTAGAATACAGTGCAGTTCTCAGAAAACAGCACCTTACAGAGGGCCACAGGCAATGCTTATCTTCTACTCTGCTATGAACCCTGTGTTTCTCTCCACTCCACCAACTGATTCCAAACAACTGAACTTGTCATAGCTGTCCACGTTTCACTGGTATCATGATCACGGATGGCCTATATTATTTATTTTCACTTGATATTTTCCTAAAAGGAGAAGAATTTGTTTATAGAACAGCCTGAAAGCTAAAATCCAGGAGCTTCTATTTTCCCCCTCTGCCCTGGTTAGACCACATCTGGAGTATTGTGTCCAGTTCTGGGCCACTCAGTTCAAGGACACAGAGCTGCTGGAGAGAGTCCAGCACAAAGCAACAAAGATGATGAAGGAAGTAGAACACCTCCCTTATGAGGAAAAGCTGAGGGAACTGGATCTCTTTAGCTTGGAGGAGAGTAAGTGGTGACCTCATTAGTGTTTACAAATATGTGAAGGGTGGGTGTGAGGAGGATGGAGGCAGGCTCTTCTCAATGTCATCTAGTGATAGGACAGGGGCAATGGGTGTAAGCTGGAACACAGGCAGTTCCACATAAATATCAGAAGGAACTTCTTCCCCGTGAGGGTGACAGAGCACTGGAACAGGCTGCCCAGGGTGGTTGTGAAGTCTCCTTCACTGGAGACGCTTAAGACCTGCCTGGATGTGTTCCTGTGCGACTTCGTCTAGGTGATCCTGCTGTGTCAGGAGGATTGACTAGATGATGTTTCGAGGTCCCTTCCAATCCCTAATGTTCTGTGATTCTTCAGAAACAGAACCTCCTTCATACCCGTCCACAAGTTCCTGCTACCAGCTCTGAGGCAGTAAAATGAAAAAACATCAAAAATCAGAATGGTGAGCTTTCAGCTAAAAGTGGGGAACAGCACTGTTTTGCTCCACGGTAGGGTGAAACGAGTGAAAACAAGTATGTTGCTCAAAGCATCATGGGCAGAAGAAAAACTCCAATAAACAGAACGGATCAGAATTCTGATGAACAGGCTCACAATGTCACACTTGGGCTTTTTGAAGCTTCACAAGGAACAAGCTTGGCAGACCTTAAAAGAAACCTTAAAGTTGTCCAGCTACATCAGAGGGTGCAAGCAGAGGGTTTATTTTTCTAGGGTTGCCAACTCAATCTACAAAACGCACCAGGTTTGAACCAGGCCACCACATTAGTCATTATTCCTGAGAGTTTAAAGGTATCAGGAAATAACTGCAGAGCTGATAAGAGCCTGCTGGAGACATGCCTGAACATTTTTGGCATGGGTGTCACTGTGTCTTCACTGCTACCATTACCTGTGCTGGTTAGACTAAAAGTTGGCATAGGGCAATCCCCCTGTAATTTCACTGGACAAAGCTTTATGTTAAGATTTTCATACTAGATACAATTTACCATCAACTCAACTAGAACGAAGTTAAATATAACCCTTCAAAATCAAGTATTTCTTTAATGACTTACTATAGCAACTATCACTTTTCCTAGCAGGCTTCGTTGAAGCAGGTCTATTCTGGAACATCACATTCTCTTTCTGAAAGAGCATCATGTTCTAGCACAACTGGGTGTTACAATACTCCTTTAGTATCTGCCCAATTGCAGCGGAAACAGCATTGAAACAACATGAAATGGTTTTATCAGAGGCACAAGGTTAAGATGTCTTGGATTTTTTTGTCTGCTCACATTACAGAAAAAGACATGACATTAAAAAAAAAAAAAAAGAAGAACAGTGTTTGGCCTTAAGATATTTGACAGTAGGTTCTTAGACCAAAAGATTTTATCAGGGTCTCAAAAAAGAGCAAGTTTCACACAGGTAAGAGAAGTGTCGTGTGACCTGCATGGGAAAGTGAGGATACAAGGATGAAGAACAGCAAGGGCACTGTGGATCAAGGAATAGAAATGTAGGGGTTACAGAATGTCCCGAAGAATTTTAAAAAACAGAGTTAAAGAAGAAAAAGTTATATATTCTTCGGCACTTTGCTGAGCTCTGTAAGTAACCTTGTACTTCCACACAAGAAGTGTTGGATGAGACTGAAATAGTTCTAACAGCAATTTGGAATGTAAGTAGCCCCTAGAAACTGAACCAGATAGTTAGAACCACAGAGCACTGCATGTTCCAATTTTATTATTCTAGCAAAAGATATAATAGCAAACAATCACTGAACAGCCCCGCACAAAAGAGACGTGAGAGACGTGAGACATCAGATGCCCAATTTGCTATCAGTGTGCGTGCTAAAAGTCTGTCAAGAAACTGACAGCAGCTACTTCTTTGTGTTTTCAGCACAAATCAGCCATTGAAGTCACCGTGAAATGTCAGCCAGGGTGCTGCCAACAAAAAGACCAAACGCTAAAGAGAAAAGCCCACAAGGAAACTGGGGAAAAAGCACAAGACTAAGAAAAAATAAAAAGGTGAAATCATCTTGTATCTGCAAACATACCAGAATTAAGCAAAAGCTGCACCAAGTTCTAATCCACTACAGCAGTACCACAGATTTGGAATTGGATATCTCAAAAATTATACTTTTTAGTCTTTTGAAATAGAAACCACAGGCTGAAAAAATGTCCATGCAGGTGCTTCCAATCAGCTGTACATGCTGAGTTCAGAGCTGTGGACACCCTAAGCTGAGATCCTCTACAACAGAAGGTATCAAAAGAGAAAAAAATTCTCTTATTTATTTGTTAGCTTTAACTAAAAAGTCTCATTAGTTATAAAAAACCTCTGTTATTCAAAAGTTATACGTTACTAAGAATTCAGAATCCTTCTGTAGAGTTGAACCACTTTCAGAAACTAAAAGTTATTGTATTACTTACTCAAAATAGTCTTTGAATTGGAACATTTCAAAATAAAAAGTATAAATGTACTGTAGAACAGGAGGCTCCAAAATGGCTTTTCGAGAAGAGTTAAAGGGTTGTTTATTCTTTTAGACCTAAGCTGCTCAACTTACAAGCTGTAAGTTGGTCAATAAAGTCATTCCCTGTCCAATACCCATCTGACAAAGTACCAAAACTCCTGGATCTCTTGAAAAAACTGTTCACCCGGTAAGGTAAGAAGTAAATTCTTAGACAGGTTTTCCCTTTTAATATTTCCAGCTCTTCATGACCGCAGCTCCCCAATTTTGGAATGGTTTGTTGTTTCTGCTTCTACTGCACTGTTTCCAAATCTTCTCATATTTCCTGAATCTATTTCACTGAGGTAACAAGCACAAAGCAGGTGATGAAGCAGATAACAGATGATACCCCCTCCTCCCCACCCAAAGCCTCCACTAAAGTTACTGAATCTTGTTACAATGAGTTACTTTGGGGTTTTCATTAGTTTTCTTATAACAGATAAGCAGAAGGAAATGAAGTCATCACACTTGGTAAGAAAATACTTAGAAGTATTAAATCCTTTTAAACTGCATCATATGGCAACAGGAACAAATTTTAGATTTAAATAATTACACGGAAATGTAACAGTATTGTTTATGTCACCATCATCCCATCCATACTCAATTCTTTATCTTTATGGTATTCAGCACATCTGCTGGTATGCATCAATGAGCACAGAGAAACAAAAATACCCATTCCGTGGCTAACAATAGCCAGAGATCAATGACTCTCCTTCAAGTTACATGGGACACACTTCTAAGCATGAAGACATTTCCCACTAAATGGATGCATCACTTCTGGTCAAGATCTAATTTTCCATGTGTTAGAGCACTGGAATTCTACATTACTAACATCCAGAAGATACAGAATTAGACAATTAGGTTGACTGCTGGCTCCTTCTTCATTTTGAATAGGTTTTAAAATTACCTGTAAATAGCTCCATTTCCTGCTGACCCAACCTACCTTGAAATCTGGTTGATGAATGGAATCAGTTCCACGGGATCATAAGCACGAGCAAAGGCCCAGCACACATAGCATGCTGCATCTCTCACATTGGACCCCACACTGCAGGCCCCCCTCTTCTCGTCGTATGTCAGTGCTTTCAAAATGACAGGAACAACTGGGTAAAAAAATGTACAAAAGCAACAATCAGGACCACAGAGCCAGCAAAAACTCATAATTAGAAAAAAGACACAGGGTGTAGTTCTGTATTCTGAAACAGAAGTGTGGCTCTTAAATCCCAGAATCTTATCACAAAGGCCTTAGAACACTGTTACTATATAATGAAGTGACACAAATAAGCTTGGGAAAAACAAGTAGATTAAGAATTTCACTTCACTGTTTATATCCCCATCAAAACTTCTTAAGTCAGTAACATTTTTCTACAGTAAGAAAGCAACTGAAAACCTAAGCAATTGTCTCACACAGTTCTAGCAACATACTGCGCAGTTTAGGAAACACTGTCTGCAGGGCTCCCCAGGGGGCTTCCTTTGAGCACCTGCAACTCCAGATATGTGATGTGAGTACATCGCTCTCTCTAGATGACACATCTTTCATAAATGAATAATATCTGCATGAACAACAGCCTCTAGTAAAAAACAATTCCTCTCTTGATTTTCTTGTTTAAAATTTATCAAATGTATTGTTTTCCCTAGAAAATATTGTCAAAAGGTGACTCTACTGAAAAGGAAATGTTGGTGAAGAAGAAATTGTATTTCAGTAGCAAACTGTGCCTGGACAGACTTCAACATACAATTCATCACTGGACGTTCACCACTTGAAACAAAAAATAGGCATCACAGCCGGGCAAAGGAAATGTTAAAATGACATTTACATCCATTTTCACCTGCTAAGGAAAATAAAACAGTAATTAGAGGGATGAACAATATGTTACTATTGGGAATACAAGCATTACATGGGGAAAAAAGCAATTCCCATCCAGGAGCAATGATACAGCAGAGACAGATGGATATTTGGGCACTTCCCTGCTGAAGTTGCAATAAAAATCTTCAAAAATGTCAACTAGCTTGTTTCAAAAAATGCTGCGTCAACTGATGAGAAAAACGGACCTTGCCGGTTCTACAGGAACACTAAAACACACGCCAAAGGCAACTTTGCAAAGCTGCTGCAAATTTCCTTCAGCACAGGGTAACTACTGGAGCTACTTTACAGAGATGTGGGTGCACTCGCAACTCTCTCTGCACTTAAGGAGACATGGAAGAAGGACCCACAAGCAGTCCCTCACATTTGTACAGTCTGTGTGGAAATAAAATTCACAGTTTTCACCTGAGGACATTAATTCCCCAATGGCAGGGACAATCCTAAATGGCACCTGGTGACATTGCAAGGGGTCTGCAGCAGCAGGTAATAAGGACATGCTGGGAATAGCAGCACCATTACTGTGAGCAGCTCACGTGCTGCCCAGGATCTCAAGCAGGCCTTGCACTCCCACCTCTTTGATGTCCTACTCCCGTGTCTGGGGCTCAAAGCATTGATGCTGTGAGAGGAACAACCTGACTGCAGCGTCTGTAGAGCAAAGGGGACAGTGAGACGGGAGGATGTGAAAGTAGTGTGAGCAATTGGGAAAACAAGGTAAGGCTTGCAGCAATAAGGGCTGAGTAAATATAAATAAAACAATGACAACAGGGAAATACTGATCCAGAGGTCGGCTGATAAAATGTTCATGCTGTCACTGGTTGAACAGTTAGTGGGGAACTGTGGACTATGGGAAATACTGTGAAATAATTAGAATCATAGAATCACTACGGATTGGAAGGGACCTCGAAAGATCATCCAGTCCAATCTCTCTGACACAGAAGAATCACCTAAACCAAGTCACACAGGAACTTATCCAGTTGGGTCTTGAGTATCTCCAGAGAAGGAGACTCCACAACCACCCTGGGCAGCCTGTTCCAGTGCTCCATCACCCTCACTGTGAAGAAGTTCCTTCTCAGGTTGATGTGGAACCTCCTATGTTCCAGCTTACAACCATTGCCCCTTGTCCTATCACTACATGACACCGAATTGCACATTAGCTTTCAAGTTTGAAAAAGTGGGTCCAGCATTACATTTCCTGTTGGTACTCATAACTCATAAAATGCCAGAAGAAACCTACCACCAGTTCCAGGTTCCACTTCATTTGCCTTAGAGCTCTTCAAACACAACACAGGAGTTTCCTGCAGTGGGTTCCTGCCAAGTGGGGAGGGCCTTCTAACCCAGACTGACTGTATGACTTGGTCTGGGTGATTCTGCTGTGGCAGGGGGATTGGACTAGATGATCTTTCGAGGTCCCTTCCAATCCCTAATGATTCTATGATGGAGCACAACAAGCAAGTCCAAGTGTGGTATTCAGCCCACTGTAACTGGAATATCTTAGGAAAGACCCTTCTATCCCACCACCTGACAGACTCTGTGTCGCGTTATCTCCTGTACACTATTTATCTTCACTCTAAACACAAAATGCTAAGTTAAATTTTATTTCAGAGTCTTTGCTGATTTCGGCTGTTTACATCCATTCTCCTCTAAAGTGATCTGATACACAACAGCAGCAAAATTCTAAGCTTTGCGGACAGCTTCTGCATTTTACATCTGTTATGCAATTTCAATTCGTTCTAATGACCTGGCAAATGTTCAGGATGGTCACACTGCTTTATTGAGCTGCTCCCTATTGCTTCTGTTTTTCAGATTTAAAATCCTATTGAATTCATTCCTGAAATCAAGGAAAAACACAAATATAAAAAGTTTTCAGAAGGAACCTGATTTAGTTTGGGAGGGTGGAAATAAATCTGTTTATTTTTTAAACTCTGAATGTGCATTTTTATTGAAAAGTAGAAGGCTGGGAGGTATAACCAGAAGGCCTGGATGGTTACTCAAATTTAAAAGTTACCTTTTCTTTCACAGAAAACAGACTATAAAATAGTGTCTACTCTCAACTCAACTATTAAACCAATATCCACCTGTTTAGGTCTGCGAACGCTCAAGAAAATACAGTCATCTTTCCCCGTAGCCTAGAGGTATTAATAAGCACCTGCCGCGCTCCACCCTGCCTTACCCAACAACATAACTGCAGGTTGCAACACGGCTCTTTGCTCAAGCCTTGTGAAAATAAAGAAACAACTTCTGGCTTCAAAGCATTACCAACAACAGATTCTTTTTATTTCTCTCCTCCCAGAGACAGGTTGCACAGATACTTTCCTTTTGAAACATAGATTTTTTAACAACCAGATGCACTGTTCGGGTGAAGGTGTGAGATACTAGTTAAGAAAACTTACATAAGGCATTGGATACCACAAGGCCACACATATGTAAATCAAATGTGTCTCATACTATTAAAAACGGCCTTTAAAATCTTAGTTCACACAAACCTAGACTGTGAAACACACCATCAGGAGCCCTGTGTTACTTCAACTTCTGATTGCAGTATTTTGTTTTATTTATTGCAATGTTTATCATAGAAAACATACAACTAAAGCAATTAAGCAAACAAACAAACAACAGGAACCTGTTCCTTGGCCCTAGGTCTTGCCTCCACAAAAGAAAATTGCAAAATTTTGCAATGTCAATCCTATTTCGTTTAAAACAGATCTTCACCGGATCACAAGTTAATTGACTACATTTAGTTTAAAACTAAAATCTGCTGGTCTGGCAAGAGATTAAGCTGACATCACCTTTTAGGACTGTCTTGAGGTTTGATATGGACTGTTCTTGTGGAGACGCCTTCTCAATTCATAACCAATAAACTGCAAAACTCCCTGTTTTAAAATTATAATAGAAAAAAACGCTTCAAAAAGAGGGGTGTCTGCTCATACTGAAGGATGTATTGTACACAGTGACAATGAAGAAGCAGCTAAAAAAAAATCACAATTAATGAATTGATAACTAAACCCTGATTTAAGTATCAAATGCAAAGAATTTCATTCTGCAAATTTTCCTTCAATGAAACTAATTCATAGCAGAAGACTCCTTTGGTAGGTTCCTCCTCTTTGTGAGCCTCAGGCTTACAAGAGCATAACCAGCCCTATCTGCAGTATGTTTTAAATAGCATCCCTACTGCTATCACTTCTGTGCTAAAAAAAAAAAACCCTAGCTTTTCAGAGTAAAGAATTTCAGACTTGAGACCTCATGCTCCTCCATGGCATTGGAACGTCTTTTGGAACAAGAGGCAGGTCCTAATCCTGTCTTCATGAGGGCTCTTACGCTTGTATTTAACACATCAACACAGATAATTTCAGGCCAGGCCCATTATCAGAAATAAATACTGCCTTAATGTTCTGCCAGACATTTCTGATCTGTTCTCATTTTCTACATAAGCTGTCTCCTTCAGGAGTCACTCTTAAAGGACTATTCCATCCACAGGGTAAATTCTCTAGTAGAATCCGAACAAGCCATGTGCTGCTTTGTCTGTCGAAAAATTCTACATGTTTCTGTGCAATGCTCTAACAGTGCATCCTGCAGGGCAGGTGCTTAAAATCATCAACACATGGCCTCTTCTCTTATTCCTGCACCCAGGTCTGACCTAGTTAGAGCTTGCTGGGGAAGAAAGGAAGAGCATGACACTTCATGCACGCTCAGAAGATACCTAAGAATTGAACTGCTGAAGTCTCTCAAACTGCCACAAGTTTCTCACAATTTTTAGCAGTGGCCCAGGCAGATGAGGCTGTCTATATGCACATCCACAAACCACAGAAGCACTTGCTAACCCGTGACTAGCAAGAGCTGTGTCTGTCTGGTTGCAATCTCAGTTCAGTCTTTCACTACGTAATGAATTAAGAGAGTCTTTAATTATATGATCACGTGATATTTTTTTCCATGGACCTATCTCAGTCAGCACACAGGAAAGACCTGCTCTGGCGATGAATCACAGCTGGGCAGCCAAGGAGATTGTTGTCTGCCTCACTGCTGAGGGAGGAAAATATGTAATGCAAAGACCTGCTTTGAGGCAAAGTGAAGGGATTGCTGGTTGAGTTGGATGCTGCCCTAAAGAACTACATTCTAAGTACAGCTCTGCCAAAGCCATGCTCTGATACCAGTCATATTCTTTAGGAGTGTTTAAAAGAAATGGACGCTGGCTCTCATTTTCCAGGTACCTGATGTACAAACTAATGGTAGGTTCACAGAAATGCTACAGCACTGAAATTAGTGTGAGCTCCTGTGCCTGGCAAGAGGCCAATGGGGAAGCAGACAGATCTGGATTTTGTCCAGTCTATCTCAACATTATTATGTAATGCAGCTATAAAACCTCAAAAATCTTTTAGCACCCATACCTGGTTACACTGACAGGCCTGTGCTGACCTAAGGCAGAATGGATCTACCTTCTCTGACAGAGCACTGAATATTCTGGGGATTCATCTACCCGCTCACACCCAAGGCCACACTACAGAGTCACACAGGTTTACAGGTAACAGAGCCCTTCCTTTACCTTGACCAGTAGCAAACTGCAGTTGAAGGACATGAAGAAACAGGCTTATGAAGGAGCCCTCCTTAGCAAACTGATTACTTAGTATGAAGAGTATAAAAACTTTGCTGCATGTCAGTTAAAAAAAGCACCAAAAAAACCTCAACCTTTAGGCTAAGGTTATGCAATCCTGAGATAAACCCTAAAGTGAAAAGGCTAGAAGCGATTCATTGTCATTTATTCCCTGCTTAGTATTTATACCATTTCCCAGTTGAACTGAAGGAGGGACCTTCCTTGCTACAGCTTCTGCCATGGCATTTATTCCTGCTCATACCTGCTGGCTAGTGGAAAAATATATCTGCACTATTTATAATGCTGCCTTGCTAATTTGAAAACTATTATAGTGACACAGGCATCCTAACTTTTTTAAAGACTGTTTTCAAGCCCATGCATCACTCTTGAAGTTCACCTGGCTGTTAGAGAAAAGGAATTCCTCTGCAACCAGCCTTTCAGGTTTGGGTGTTCTCCATTTTTTAAGCGTCCACCTAAGACAAGCAGTTTTTTTCATTTCTTCCTGTATCTATGATGAAAAGTACCTGGAGCCTTGCCCAGAGCTTCACAATTAACTAACCCTAGAGAACAAGTTAACTCATTTAAGAAGCCTGAATTCCTGATACATGCCCAAAACACTGGCATCTTCAAATCGGTATCAACTTATTCTGGAATATAACTTATTCTGGGGTCCTGGTGGACAACAGGTTAACCATGGCACAGCAATGTGCCCTGGTGGCCAAGAAGGCCAATGGGATCCTGGGGTGTATTAGGAGGAGTGTGTCCAGCAGATCGAGGGAAGTTCTTCTCCCCCTCTACTCTGCCCTGGTGAGGCCTCATCTTGAGTACTGTGTTCAGTTTTGGGCCCCCCAGTTTAAGAGGGACAGGGATCTGCTGGAGAGGGTCCAGCGGAGGGCTACGAGGATGATTAGGGGACAGGAGGGCATGGCTTATGAGGAGAGGCTGAGGGACTTGGGGCTTTTTAGTCTGGAGAAGAGAAGACTTAGGGGAGATTTGATAAATGTTTTAAGTACCTGAAGGCTGGCCAGGATGGGAGGGACAGGCTCTTTTCACTTGCTCCCTGTGATAGGACAAGGAGCAATGGGTGTAAGTTGCAGCAGAGGAGGTTCCGCCTCAACACAAGGGGGAACTTCTTTACTGTGAGGGTCACAGAGCACTGGAACAGACTCCCCAGGGAGGTCGTGGAGTCTCCTTCTCTGGGGACTTTCAAGGCCCGCCTGGATGCGTTCCTCTGTGATCTGTGTTAGATAGTTTTGTCCTGCTCCGGCAGGGGGTTGGCCTCGATGATCTCTTGGGTCCCTTCCAATCCCTAACATCCTATGATCCTATGAATATCAAGACACAGAGGGTAATCAAAGCAGCAGAGTATGTAAGCAGGTCTTACAGAAATCTGCTATGTGTCTTCTTAAACTATTTAAATCTTGGTCTAAAAGTTAAACCCCTTTCTAGAAGACATTTGAGAGCAGAATTGGTTGCCCTTTGCAGACTTAGTTTTGGTTTATCAAAGTACATCAAGTAGCACTACTCTCTGTACTCTCAGATAAATTACCAGGAGTCCAATCTTTTATCAATAGCAGCAAATACACAGGCAGTGTCCGTACAGGAACACTGCTAACCCAGCATTACCAGAAAGTACTTATCTACTTTAACCAAATTAGTAAGATCTGCAGACATTAGAGTAAAGCAGAAATAATACATGCAGTATTTCCCTAAGGCTTTCTGGATACTGGTAGCATCTGAAAAGGTTAAAAAAAAAAAAATCTTGATTTTGTCACTGAATGCTAACACATTACAACCTGCAAAGCGCCCCTCAGTCCCCTCTCTAACAGAACTGAACTGCAGAGTTCACAGCTCCCTATTTTTATTGGCACCTTTTGCTTCCTCTTTCATTCCAAGGGTAATTTATAATCAGAAGAAATAAATCCTGGTTCTTCACAAGTTGGTTTTCACTCCTCACTCTCCAGATTTCAAGATCTGGATAACTTGCACTGACCCTCCAGCGCCAGCCTGCTGAATTAGCCCGTATCAGTGTACCTTACCAGCACTACTGATTTCCTTGTTGCCACAGTTAAGAAAAGAAAAAGGGCTTGTTGGATTGTTTCAGTCCATTCACTGCAAATGGGTAAGGCAAGCAGGCAGATAAAAACTAACATCTTTCTGGCTGAAATCCTCTCAAAATAAGCACCAATTCATCCCGACCATAATCACAGAGATCTTCCCACCTTTCTTGCTCTTGGATTCTTTTTCTTACTGTCCAGAGATGCAAATGCCTCCAACCTCAAACGTATCTGAATTTTTAACAAAAATAGAATCCCATAATGCACAACAAACCAAAAAGAACAAGTTACCTTTGACTTTGAAAGACTAATAGTTCTACCTCTATTTAATTCAAGAGACTTTCTCTGGCCATAGAGCTGTGACTACCCAGTGGTCAGCAAGCACTGGGAGCTGAACACCAGAACACTTCATCTCACCACCGACATGTTAAGAACGCCTAGGAAGTTTCAGGTTCCTATATATGACACACCTTATTAGCTAGAAAGTTTATACTATGCTGTCATCAAGAGAATTTTTAATAACGTCCTTTTACAAGCAAACCAGAAATTCAAGTAAACTCGGATTCTCTTGTTTGTTTAGTATTTATCCCCACCCAATTAAATAAAAAAACCCTATAAATAATAGTCTGAAACCTGCAAAACCACAAAATAGAGCACAAAACAAAAGATGTGAAATCATACTGAAACCACACTGAAATGTTAAGTTTTTGGCCCTAAGACATGCTGTACAGTAAGAAACGGTTCACGCAGGAGTGCTGCAATTCCATACAGGGCAATTCACACAAATACATCATGAGATCATCAAGTTTAAAGTACTCCTGGCAATATTGCTAAAAAAAAGAAAAAATATAAGAAAAATATAAGTTTTCCTTCCATGTACATTTAGCACAATCTGTTCTAAAAAAAACATGACATTTTGCAGCTAAACGGTAACCTGTAATTTTTGCATTCAAAAAATTAACACAAAATGCAGTTCAAGAACTCTATTACTAGATTAGTATCACATCAAGGGAATAAAACAAACCATCAGATTTCTCTTGCTGGTTTTTATTCCCCACTTTTAAGATTTATTAAAACAGTAGACAGCATGTAGTAATCACAAAAACAGATAGTAATCATGCAAATGTTTATAAAATTTGATGTATTTCAAATTATTTGGAGTCCAGGAAGATTCATTATATCCCTCCTGCTGTCTTAACCACAGCAGCCCAACACCAATGCTGCCTCATAAAAAAAAAAAGAGCAGGACTGACTTCACCTGCACTGCAACTACACGTAGTGTAACTCAAGACCTATTACAGGATTCTATGATAAAAACTACATCACAGTGAGACAACTGCCTCAGAATCTCTGACATTAGGTCATACAAACAAAGCAGAAAAAGCATTCTGCATGAAAAAGATTTTAGAAGACTAAAACGGGGATTATAACCAGGGCATCAAGGAGGAACTGAAGGAAGGTATATTTTCCGTCTGTTAAAATAACTGGCAATTAAAAGAATTATTAGTAAAAACTGCTTCATGTAAATAGTTGACAGCTTTGCCTACAGTCTCAGTTTCTGATGTTCCCTACTTCCCCCAAGATGTTTCACTGCCCAAGGGTGAGGATGGGAACCAGAGGGAAGATCATCCTAGTTGCAGGCCAAACACTAACAGTAAAGGCTGCAATAAATATCTAAAAATGAGATCTAAAGTTGCTATTAACTGGTGAGCTTTTATTCTTTTCCCATACAAATAATTTGCTCTAGTAATCATGAACAAGTGTCTCACAAACATCAGCAAAGTAATCTGCCCAGACATATCTCCAAAATCAGGGACTGGGATCATTATGAAAAACAAAGGCACATTTCAAAGGTGTTATCCAAAAAGCATTAAGACTAATAACTATTCATATGGGATAGAAGAAAATAATTATGAGAATATTGTACAAGAAACATGGAATGTTTTGGGGCATTGCATGAGTTACAGCAATTATACTCAATTGCATTTGCCCCCTTCTCAGAATGGCATGGAATAACCTAGTCCAAACATGCTAATAGAGACCAAAATCTTCTGATAACTTCAGTTCAAGTAAACAAAGAAAGGAAAATGGACTTTCTTTAATTACTAACTGAAAGCCACACATGGAGATACACAACTACAATGGCAAAGACAGACTTCTCAGATGTTTCCTTTATATGCCAAGCAAAGCTTCAGTGTTCAGCCGCATGAAATTATTCCCATCTACCTATGATCATTCTTCTTTCTTGTAGTACCTAGTTCACAAGTTTATAAGGCATCTTCTAGCAAGTTCTGGAAATACTGTGGATGCCTGAACACCAGTGGGCATTCTCTGAAAGGCAGAATCAGTGTTCTGACTGATAGGAGGTAAAAGCAAAAAACCAGAACAGCTGGGTCACAGGGGCCATACTTGGTGTTAGAGCAGAAAGATAACTGATACACAGAGGGGCTGGTATCTGACCAGAGCAACACTTGGCACTCTTCACCTGTACCTAGGGAATAGAATTTTGAAGCGCGAGAGGAAAACGTAACTTAGGTAAGCTGTGTACAATCCATCTGGAATAGGAAAGTTGTATGTATGCTGCTATTGACTTTCTAGGTTCTGCCCAGCGCTCAAGCTGAGCCAGAAAATTCCTATAAAAACATGAAGAAGCAAAGTTTGTAACATTCACAGAATTGCAGTTTTATGCTACAGTTATTAAACCTATGACTTTCAGCTACAGCTGAACATTTGTTTGACAGCAAACTCCAGACAGAATAAAAACATGTATATTCCACACTAAAGAAGATTAATGTTTCAGCCTTCAAGAGCAACAAAAATAATCACATTTTTTAAAAAGCAACTTGTGAAAAAAATATTAAGAAATCCAAATTTTGCTATGTCAGTCCAGACTGGTGCTATTTATTAATCTGACCTCTGTTCAGGGAAACTAAAAAGGCTGCTACCAACAGATGCCTGGGTTCACATTATCCAATCCTCAGGATGACAGGAAAATGAGTTAACAGAAGTAAATGCTGAAATAACATCACTGCAATCAAGAATAGAAGTACAGATGAACAGGAGCTCTCATATCCCTTTTCTGGGGTCCAACAGCGAACCTTCTTCCCCAGGTTTGGATGTTTAGTACAATCCAAGCACCAGGAAAAGGAGCTGCTGTTTTTTTTTTTTTTTAGTGCTCCTTAGTTCACGCTCATTTCAACCACCAGGAGGTAGTTTTTTTTCTTGGGTTGAAGAAGCTCGCCTTCACACATCAGATCAAAGAAGAGGAAAAATAAATAAAATCAAAGTTCAAATATTGATTGTCTCTTATCTTTCCCCCTACACAGAATTTTCTAATATACTCCATTTCTTCAAACAAATTACAACCAAATGGAGGGATAAACTGTAAATACATTATTTCATCTAAAGCCAAAGGATTTACAACCAACCAGAGTAATATGACAAATTTTTACATTTTTCCGCATTATGAAATAATTTTTTAATTAATTTAAAAACAAACAAACCAAAACCCAACAACAGGCACTACTGTACCTTAAAATCAGTGATTGCCCATCTTCAGAAAAAATTGCAGAAAACTACATTGGCAGAGCAAGGGAAAGGATGGTGATCTGTGTACCTAACCAGGATAAAGTAGATGTCCAGAAGTCATTCCATCAAGAAAAAAGCCACACTTTTAAAATTATTTTTGAGGCACTGCCTTAGAGACTTATTTTGAATCAACTTTTACTCACTGCCTGAACAGGTTTTGTAGTGACAATTCTATTAAAAATCTTAATTCAAAAGAATACACTTTTGGCAAGCATAGAATTCACCATCCATCTGTCCTGATGGTTTCAATAATCTGCAGCTCTTCTTAACTATAGACCAGTGGGTTACCATGTTCATACAGCTGAATTTAAGTTCTGAACAGGAACTTTAAGGTCTCCATAAAATTAGAATTAGTAGCCAAAACCTCCTGTTTTTTTACATTCAGTAGCAGAAATGTTTTTAGAGAGGTAGAACTATCAAAGGATTTTCCTTTTAACAACCAGTATGCAAGAGGTTATTATTTCACTGAGCAACTCAGCAATGTCACGAGATGATTGTCAAACACAATAATCAATTTCTCATTTATAAACTCTTTAAAAAATGCAAGTAAAAGCTCGTGCTAGCAGTCATTAGTAAATGACCAGTTGACTTTCTCCTTTCACCATCTAGTTTCACCTAAGTAAACCTACAGACGTGATAATCGATGTCTTACTGAGGTGACTCCTTTCCATTTAGAGGATCTGTACGTTTGACTGCTGATTATAGACAAGCTTTGGCAGGTTCCTGTGGCAAGTAAGCTGGGAGTTAGATCAGTCCCGCCTTCAGACGCTCATGAAGGTCAAAAAGGTTTAAATAAAAATTTAGAGAGAAAAGAAAAAAGTGAAAGAATAATAACGCTACAAAGGCATTCAGTATAAAATTGTCAGTGTCTAATAAAAGATTGAAATTTATATTTTTAAGCTTTGCTACCCCCCCCATGTACAGTCAGTTTTGCTGCTCATGAGTCATTTATACGAGAGTTTCCTATACTCAAAGCACAGTATGTTGCCTAAGCTATTTTTGACCCCACGCTGCACACTGCTACTCAGAGGAACAGACAGCACAGTTTAGAGTAAAACTTGGTTGGTGGAGGGCACAAAAGTGACAAGAAGTTCTCTTCGATTGCTTAGATGCCAAGGTAATGCTGAATGAAAGCAGTGGACGCAAACAAATGAATTGTAGCTTCAGGCTGGAGTAATATCAGGTGCATCTCTACACCCCGAGGGTTCAACTCCTACACTTCTTAAGTCCCACCCCCTGAAACAACCTCCTGCAGTTTCACTTAGAGATCAAGCAGAGAACAGGTACTTCTCTCACAGCAGTGACAGCTACAGCTTAACGAGAGCGATCACCTCGCCGGTTTCTGACATCTATGTATCTGGTAAGTACATTTCTTAGAGCATTTTTTTCTAATAAAGTGAGTTTCTATTAGCATCTAACCAGTAAATCCGACGAGGGATTTCTCAGCTGTCTCTAAATCCTGTGTTACTCAAGCAGGTGCACTGACTGCACCAGCTGAAGCTTTCAGCTGAAAGTTTCAAGAGAAGGAAATAAGTGGAATTTTAGAGGAAAAAACTAACTCTCTCAAGTTTTTACTGCAATTCTCTTATTTTAAGCACCTTTTGTTTTCCACACAGTTAATGTATTATACTAAAGTATGACAAAAAGCTGAACTGCTAAAAATTGTTGTTCTCAGTGTGCCAGCTATTCTCCATACAGTAGCATTAAGTTCATACGAAAAACTTGTGTGAAAATAAGGTTTTGATTTCTTATTTCTTCCAGCTTCTGGGAATTTAGCACAGAAAGTGGAATCATGTTGAGTTATGCCCTCTCTAGTCAATCACAGTGTATTTAATAACACTGAACTATTAACTTAATATTTACAAATATTTTAATTTCTTACTGACGCTGGGTAGCCAACTTAGTTAATCTGTTTGGGCACTTCCTCGCACACACACACAAGCATGCAGTCCTCTTCACTCCGCACCTTCACCATATGCCTCCTTTCCAGTCCTCTCCAACCCACTCCTCTCACCCATGTTTCCTCCTAATTAACAGACAGTTGCGTTAAAAATTATCATCTTTCAGTTTAAAGGAACTAGAAGCTTGGAAGGGAGTGGTGGTTAATCACTGGAAAATCTCAGCTAGAATAAAACTCACAGATCTTGTTCTTGCAACACTCTAGGTAGGTGACAATGGCATGTCCTTGAGTTATGCAATAATGCCACATCACAATATTTTAATTATAGCATGTCCTTCAGAATGTTCCACCCCAGTGAGTACTCTTGGTCAGAGAGATCAACATCACCAAAAGCACAGTGCAGTAATAATGGAGCATGCATGACAAACTGTTACGTAGTTTGCTAAAGCAGTGTCCTAAAGAGAAGTGCAATTACCATCCCTGCTTGTAATACAAGGCATTTTGAAATTTCCTCTTTGATCAACTGGCCATCTTAAACAATTTAGACTACTCAGAAAGCTAAAAAACACTGTGCATACATATCTATGTACACATATACATGCGTGTGTACAGACTCGTGTGAGTGTGTATATACTTACAGCCCTGTACGTTTTGGTTTCTGTATTTACACACACACACCTCCCCCATGCACAGCGATAGCCTTGTTTTCTGAACTTGCCAATAAGTTAAAGCCACAGAGGTAGCAACAACAGACTCATAAAAACAGAAGGAAGAAAACTTGCAGCATTCAGTCTTGGGTTGGAAAGGGCTACAGACAAATAAGTGGTGCAGAAGAATAATGTTTACAAGAAAGTGCTAAGACAACTTCAGGTTTAACAAACATCATCCAAATAACCTGTTTTTAGTAAAAATATAAATCAACAGTGCTACTCCATTTCAAAACTAGAAAAATCACAGTAATATTTAACTAGCTCCCTTCCTAAAACTTAAGCCAGTTATATCAGAAATAAATTCTCAATCTAGAAAAAAAAAGTTCCATGAAAATCCTGAATCATCGAGCATTTTCTCCCATCTCTAAAGGATGTCACAAGTTATGGCAGCAAAGTCAAGGAGAAGCAAATACTTATTTTGCTTTTCTTCCTAATACTAAATCTGAATTTTGGTAGCACAGAACATTGTACAACTGTAATAACAAACAGACAGCTTTAATTGGTTGCATCTATTTTCAAACATTCATGTCTTTCCCACCTCTTTGTGTGGGAACAAATAATTTTAATTTTTTTTAATTATGAAATATGCAGCTCTGCCAGATACTCCTGTGCTTTACTTAAAGACATGGGGTGAAATTATCCTTGTCTGGGTTGAGAAGTGTTTTATTACTGGTATTTTTAAACCATGAGAAAATAAAAGAGATTAAACAGTAAAAGAAAGAAACAGAACATTCACCTGGCTGACGCCACTAAGTTTACCAAAGGGTAAACTCTAAGAGAAGCTCCTCGTTCTGCACCTCTCCAGGGAGTGCAGAACATTTGTGGGAGCACTGGCTGCAGGCTGAACACACCATCCAAACGAACATTTAGGGGAAAAAAGCTGCTGTGGTTCTCTCCCTCTGTACATGGGGCAGAGGAGCTCTAATGCTCTGAATTACTAACACTAGAACTGCAGCAGTGCAGTTTGTCTTATTAAGAAATGATAGTTAATACTCTGTTGAACAGGAATAACTTGAATCAAAGTTAAATACCAAGTACAAAGTCAGGGTGGGGGGAACAGGACACACAGGAATTTTCATTATTAAGCAAAGGAAAGCTAGCTGAACAAGAAATTCTAATTAACATCTCTTTATTATAAGTACTGCACCTGAATGCAAATTCAGACTGCTATCATAAATGGTTCAAGTAAAAAGGCAATGGAGTTTTAACAACAAAATCCTTTTTTCAAGAATAAGTAGTGCAAGTACTTCCAAAGCAATATAAAGAACAGGTACAAACTGACTTGACAAAGTCCACTGCAGACTACCCACATTAGTTACATGATTAGCCAAAAATCAATGCAGTCCCCTCACTTAAGGCATAAATAGACCAATTCCTTCATTGGACCTCCCCTCCTACTCTTCAATATTTTAATCTGGTTTTATTAATGTAAAAGCAATTGTCCTGATTTTTTAAGAGAATTCTCACCATTATTTTAAAAAATCTTTTTAAGTTTAAAAGATCTGTAGTGTTTAATTAAAATGTCATTTTAAGCAGATTCCAGTGCCAGGACTTTAATACGAGGCTATAGTATTTTTTTCCACTGCCACAGTATCAGTATCCAGCTCAAACAACAAAAAAACCTTTGCCAAAACCTGAAAAATAAAAAGCTACTCTTCTCTACACATCCCCTTTTCTTTGGGCTACAGCACATTTAATTATTTGTTGCTTTTAAGAATAAGCTTGATTGTTTTTCCTACCCAAGAGAGCAGCTTTGCATTTTCCACGGTGCCTTCACAATTACTATTCTAACAAAATTAATATATCCATGACATCAGAAAGAACATTTAAAACAATTTGATAGAATTACTATACCTGATATAACAAGCAGCAGTTCTGTAGCTCTGCCTTCAGTTTTCACGTGTTGCATGTCATTTTCTATTAAATAATCTCTGACTTACGAAATGCCAAACTTCTCCACTTTAACTAAAATCCCACTGCATGTAATTACCTGCAGTTCTGTTCATAACTTCATATTTGAATACTACTAATTCAAACTTCTATGTAAAAAGCTTTTTTTATAAAAAAAAAAAATCAAGCTATCTAGTCACTCGGACAATTAGTTTTCCCATAGTTTCGGCTAACACAATAGATACAGTACGTGGTTTTGCAACAGTCATCATTTTGATAATGATGCTTATAGTTCATGATGAAATCATCAGTTTTTAGATCTCTGCCATAACACATCCTATAAAATCATGAGAACTTGACTCCGAGAGTTTCTCACGCCTTCAGAATCAGCCAACATAATGGAACAAGCTGATACAAGCCCTCCTGACTTATCTACTGAGCAAATCATTAGGCTGTATAAAGTATCCACAACCTCAGTTTTTCTGAAGAAAGGCAGAGAGATCATTCCCCTATAAATCAATTACTGTCAGACACTTTTCCACCCGAATGAACACATTTGTGTTTCTCTGTTAACTACATGCAATATGTATGGTGCTGCACGGCAGAACAATGTGAAATGTGTTTATCAGGCAGAAGATTCTATTAGTCAGATATTGCAGTACTCATTTCTCTTAATTGAATTAGGAAGAAGAAGAAAATTGGTGTGGTTTTAGCCTTCGAGAGATTGGCTACTTTTGAGGTATCCATTGAGATTAGAGTGTTAGGAAATGCCATGCCAGTTAAAAGAGGGGGTTGGTCAGTCGCTGAAAGAGCCAAGTCAGCTCCCAATCCGCTCCACCTGCATTTCACCCAAGCAGGAAATTCCCTCCTCTCTCTCCAACCGGCCAGACAGGCTTGTCCCATAGCCTGCTGCTGCCAGGACCTGCCTCTTCTCATCCTGCCCACCTCCACTTCTCTCAACAGCTCCACCTAGATTTTTACTTTCATCTTCTGAATGAATGTTCCTTCAGTTTTCAAAGAAACCTCCTTCATGCCAGTGGCAGGTGATGAGCACCACTGGAAACTAGGCCACTCCTGTGCTGTGGTTAGGTGCGGAAGGTCTAATGCACCTCTCCTCCAGTCTGGCATCCAGCATTTACAAACCCCACAACACGCCAGATGTAATAAAGGGGAATGCAGCTAATGTCTTACTTTATATTTAGTTCTAGTGTTCTACTACCACTAATTTTAAACTTTGTGTTCAAGTTCCAGCACTACCAGTTGCAGAAGTGTTGTTTTCCGGCAACCCCCCTGCCCTGAGACACCACAGGAATTGGCTTCCCCTCTTCACCTGGGAAGAAGGATTCTAGAAACCTGAAAAACTGGAAACATCAAGAGACTAAAACCAAGGAAAGCTAACCACAAGAAAGATTTTACAAAGAACCATTACATTTAATTGTTCAAAGCAGAAAAAAAATGAGTCTCCTCAAAGAACGCAAACCAAAGAAACCTCATTACATCCCAAGACCACCAGGAAAACCATTTAAGTACAAGTGCTTTCAGTGCCCCTTCACTTGCAATGAGAAATCACATCTTTTTAACCACATGAAGTATGGCCTCTGCAAAAACTCCATTACTTTAGTATCGGAACAGGATCGCATTATCAAGTGCCCAAAGACCAGTTCCCTAGAGCCCAAGCAGATCAATCAGCTTGAATCTACAGTCAAACCAACTTCTTCTAAATCTGTCCCAAATGGACTGTCCAATCTTGATTCAAAGCCTCAATATCCTTTTGTGAAAGAAGATGCCAAGGAAAATGTTGAATTACAAAACCAGGCAACAAACGCTGCAATTCAAGGACAAAAACCTGCCATTCAGAAGGAATTAAACCCTGCCAGTACCACCGCAGAAGGCACTATTGGCATGCAGCCCCTTTTGGACAGCATCGTAAGGCCCTCGGCTTTTGTTCCTGTAGGAGAACACAGAGATAGTAAAGGTCCAGAAACAAGTGAAACATCTGAAATTATGTCACTGTCCAACAAAAGTTCACCGTTTCACACCAAGTCTGCATTTCATGCCCCAAGTCACTCATGGAAAGCCGGTTCTCCTTTTCTCCCAGAGTTTCCACATAAAGTTGCTCCCACCAAAGGCTTTGGTTCCATTTCACCTTACATGCAGCCGATGATCCCTGAGTACTCACCTCATTTTTATGAGCACAGGCTTATCTACACACCTTACTTGCTTCCAGGTAATTCAGAGTGCGAAAGCTCTGCGCTGTCTGTCTACAGCACACAAGATCAAAGACACTTCCTTCCCCATCCTGGGCCACTTGCAAAACCTATAAATCCATCAGCATATGAACACTATCGATTGTTCCAACAATATCACTCCACTCCTCCAATACCATATGGATTTTGTAGGCCAACAGATGCCGCATTTTACAGATTTTCACATGTAGCTGGAATTAACAGAGATCAAAATTCTCATCTCATGGAAGAAACTACCCTGTTGTATCCAGCTTCTTTAAGCCCATCCCAACAATACCCTCTAAGTTCACATAAAAAACCAGCAGATTATGAAAAAGAAATGACATTACTGCACGCCAAAAGTCATTCCAAAGATGACCAAAATGAACGAGAGAACGCAAAGATGAGCCCCCTCGCTGGAAGTGCAGCAACAGGCTCCCCAGGCAGACCCAGCCCAACCAACTTCACTCAGACCAGCCACACATGCGAAGGTTTATTTGACCTCTCTAACAAGTCATCTTCCACGTCGCTTGGCAAGTATGATCAACCAGAAGAAAACCTCACTGCTTTCAGACCTGTGAGAAAGAGCACTGATCAACCAACTCTACTTCAAAGCGTGCAGACACAGCAAGATCGAGGAGATTCACCTACCAGGTAAAATAACAAAATCACTTGGCAAATCCTTGCTAGACTTACTAGGGATGTGCAAAGATACACAGGACACATTTCATGCAGTGCCTCTAAAACACATTTAAAGCATTGAGGCAATTTGTTCTGTATTAACTGTGCAAACCACAGAACAATTTCCACTTGCTAGGGTGTGCAGACCAGTCATTCTCTTTAAGTTCAGCAGGTTATTTCCAACACTTCTGCTGTGCATGTGTCTGTGTGTTTCAGAAAATCACCTGTATTACAGTGGTGTGTATGGTGAGAGGGACTTGGAGAGGGTTAGAGAAACAACCACATTGTCAGACTTCTTCAGCCCCAATTTAAAAGAGCAACTGATCATGAATTGTCTTTTCTCCTCATTTCTTTTAGCATTAACATCACTGATGAGGATTCCCACACTCAGAACGAATGTGAGAACAATGACGGGTCACTGTCCAACACAGATGAAGACACAGGGATAGCTCCCCTTAATCTTTCAAAGAAGGCTGACACAAACCCAGGACCAGTTCATGAGCTGGCTTTCAAATCCACAGCCAAAAGAGAAAGTCAGAACTTTCTAGAACTGCAAGACATGCCTCTGAACCTCTCAGTAAAAGATTGCTGTAACACCGTAAGCCTGAAAACTTCGTTCCACAGTCCATCTCATGACAGCAGTGCTGTTGGTTCTCCAGACACTGAAAACGAAATCTCCAGAGCAGATGCATGTAACCCCAAGAATCCTGTTAACAGCCCCTGCGACAAACCTTCTTTCTCAGCTCACCACAACGAAGCTCAAGACTTAAGAATAATGGAGAGCTGTGACGAACAGAAACAAACAGCAGCCGTGGCTCTCTGTCAGCTAGCTGCATACAGCCCGAGCAAAGTCCGAGTGGACACCGAAGGGCAGAGTCCTCAGGACAGTAATGCTTCATGTGCAGAAGCTTCTATTAATCCTTCGGATACTCAGGATACTCAGTGCAATCAAAAAGTAAAGGGACAGAAAAGGACAAATCAAAAAGAATCCACAAAATCACAGCAGGGCACTAAACGGGTACGGCAAAATGACTGTAGCAGAGTGTTCACTTTAAGGAAGAGAACAAGGGTATCTTAATTCTTCACTTTCCAGTGTGTAACTGGGCATTGAAGCCAGTTTATCAGCAACATCATAAAACGTCTACCAACAGTCTCTTATTTGGTTTGGTCCATGACAAGATAAATTCAATCTCTCCCATGTAAATAATGTTCATAATTTTATATTACTATTTTTAAGCAACTGAATTTTCCCTGTATAAGCTCAGATTTTGATGAGTGAAATTTTTGCATTTGTTCCTAAAGCCAAAGTACATTAGTTGAATCTTTAAAAAAGTGTTCTGCAATTGTATTAATGTAAAATAACTTCTACAACTTCTTTTCTTCTAGAAACAATATTGTTCAAGAACATACTGTCATAGTCTTTTACAGGCTTAATTTCATTTAATAGTTTGGGGGGTTTTTTTCCTTTTTTCTTTAAAAATATTTTTATTTCACTGTGCAGTAGTTTAAAGAAGTTTAAGACTAAACCTGGCAGTTTAGATTTTACTGTAAAGAAGGATCTGTGTGTGTGAAGGCACTTTGCCATTAGGCCAGAACACAAACCAACAGATGTGATTTTGTTACTCAGAGGCAGACATCAGTTTAAACAAAGTGATCCAAACCTCGTCTAAGCAAGTTTTCATACGTCAACTTCAAACGAGATGCAAGTTCATTCAGAGAAAGCCTGCACCAGTTCAACAAATGCAGTTTACTTTCGACTTTAACTGAACCTCTATGGCAATAATAGTGAAAATTCAGAAAATACAAACAATTTAGGTGCCTAATCCTCTAAGGTTAAAATAGACACTGAGACACTGGGCAACCTTCAAACTCCAAGCCAAACTCCAAAATTATTATTTTAAATAATAAAACATTATTTATATAATTTATTTCAGCCAAGGCAAACTACCCTGGTGAAGGTAGCTCACTGATACTCAAATCCCTGATCAGCAGTTTCAGTGTGCTCCTATGAACATCCTAAAACTGTTTTCTGCTTCTGTAAGTCTGTGTATAAACTTGCACATTTTTCAAATAAATCTGTGACCTGGACTTCAAACAGAATGCAAGTCATCAATGCACACAAATACATTCACTGCACTGTGTCACACGTATTTGAAAATTCAATTTCATAAATTAAATATTCCAGTTTGCAAGTAGAATAATACACAAAATACCAATCAGCTCCAGAAATGGAGCTTCCTTCAGTGAAGGAGGTTTATTATGCAGATGAATTCATCCATACTTGAGCTCTGTAATACAAACTTCTGAATTCCTTCTGCCTTAAAGCTGCTGTCCTGCTTATCCACCCTTCCACAGAAGTTGAACTAAAATAAAGCTGGTGCACTGGATAAACACCCTGTGTATATTTGCAGAGCATGCACTATCAGTCAAAGTAAAACAAGCCCAGGTAAAGTATTACTCACTCAAAACTATGGGTATACATTTCTTATCGATTCATTATTGAGATAAGAGACATCTCTGCCTGCCTAAACATTCCCAGCTGGTATAACCTAGTAAGGAAACAGAACTGCCTTTAGTGCAGTGTGGAGTTCCCAGAATTCTTTTTCTAATTATCGGGTGATAAGGTTTGAGCTCACAGCTCAGCCAAAGCACTGTGTAAGTTTACCAGTAAACAGTACACAACATGAGCTACATTGCTGAGCTGAGAAACAAAAAAAGAACGACAACATTAATTTAATCTATCACACAGAAAAGGTTTTCCTGGATTACCAAAAGACAAAATATCAATGGGAGTTTGAACAAAGGGAACAGGACAACATAAAAAGTCCCATTAGCTCAAATCACAACACTTCACAGTCAGAAAGCAAAAGGTATCCAGTTGTACATCAGTACAAGGAGAAAGAACCAACTTAAAGCTTCTAGCTTAGGGATATATGCTGCTGATTTTTAAACTACATTAAGCTATTTGCCTCACAAATCACTGAATGCATAAAGTTTCATAATTCTGCTCATCCATAATCTAAAACACCTCATGTATCTCTCTTACCATTAATTTGAATTTGAGACAAAAACGTAAAACATTTTGGTGATTTTCATACAATTTGAACTTCATACAACACAAGGAATTATTCTTCACTATCTTTATACAGATACTGGTCATAGAAAACACAGTGGTGAAGTCTCTCTCATCATCATTCCTCACATTAAATAAAAACTGAGCTGAAGGCCACCATGAAGGTTAAATACTTAAATAGCCCTCCATACCTTAATTATAATCCCATACCTTAATTAACCCAATCTTTCTAATCCAATGCCCATAAGCAAAAACTGTAGGTCTTCTCAAATTCTAACCCTAAAAATTCAAACTGACCTCTTGTACTCACCCTTCACAATACTATACCTCTCTGCCTTGTGTATAACTCATTTTTCAGCACCAGATAAGCAAATGAGCTGCAGTTCAGTCAAGAGTCTCTGATTTGGTTTCTTGCTCATGTTCTTATACTGACTGTTGGAATTCTTAGCATTGGTTGTTTTTTTTTTAAAATCTTTCCATTCCTATCAGGTTGTTGATCCTTAGACCTTTTATGACTCTTTCCCAGAAAGACCTTGCTGCCATGATGCCCTATTCTAGCTTTATATTTTCCCACCCCAGTAAGAAGGCTATATTTTCTGCCCTCTGACATATCAAAACAATGCATGTACACCTACATATAGTACAATCACCTTCACAAGCAGCAATGTATTTTCACTGCTCCTCTGTGAACAAAGATGTGAAGGATACGACTAACATACAAAAACTCCACCTAAAAAGTTAAGAGAGATGGTTCGACAGCGCAGGTCAAGTCACTGATGGAGCTAAGAGTCACTTAAGTTTCTGACAGTCCTAAAATTCCAGTTGCATTTTTTAAAATCAGTATTCACCTTCTCTGTTAGACACAGTGGTACCTGATGAAACCAAAAGAACCATCTAGCCCAAGACATTGCTGTAAAAGTGTCCAGCAGTGGCCATGCACCACCACATTGTGCTGCTGTCATTGCAACTCTATCAAAAATGTATGAAACTCATGAAGACAGAACTACTGATCTCACATTAGTATCTCTGTACTGCAAGGTATGTTGATACAGAACACACAAACAAAAAATTCCTCTGCCCTGTTAGTTTTCTTTCCATCCCAGTATTTCAAAAGCCCATTAAAAACTTAAACCGTTCATGTATAAATACTACAGTAAGTTGCCCTCTAAAATTTAATCGGAACCAAACAGCATTAGCTACCAGCTTTCAGGTGCAAGTTAGTCATCAATTGTTTAATATACACTATTTAAATAATGACACAGACACAATATAGAGACATACAGAATTATTTTTATACTATTGCACAAAGGCAAGCAGGAGGGAAGAAGAAAGAAAAAAGAAAACCCCAAGAAGCTAATTTCATTTTAGAAAGGAAAATTTATTAAGTATAAAAAAGGCACACCCAAGACAATGCTTTGGACATAAGTGCCTTGAATAACCCCACAGGCATATTTTTTACTCTAGAATTCGATATTCTGTTGTTATTCAGCACACTCACAGCAGCAAATTCCAGTCTATTCCCACACATTCACTCTCTAACATTCAGAAACTACAACTCACCATCTGAAATTCGGGAAGGGAGTAACAATCCTCTTCTGCCTAATTCAGCCAGCGCCAGGCATCCACCATGCCATGCATTGTCCGTTTCCTGGAAACTAATTTTAGGAGAGACAAGTTTTGTTAGGACTAACCTTCCTTTTTTAGTTTTCATTTTTCATGGTGAATTTGTAACATTTTAAAAAACACATCATCCAGCCCGGCATGTGTTTACTGTGCTTTAAATTCTGTTCAGATTTCTAAAATGTAAGAATGACAAGCTGAACATTGTTTTCTTTCCCATTTTGTGAAACATAACTATGACTCTACATGTCATAAGCAAATGCCCACTTATCAAAATACCCAGAGTAGTTAATGAATTTAGCGTCAAATACAGTCCTTAACTGGCAAATGAGGTTCAAGTGGTAGTTTCCATTAGATGTTTCAGGAGACAGGTTTGTGGTTTAGGCTTGTAGGGTGGACAGTTGGACTTGATGATCTTGAAGACCCTTTCCAACCTTGATGATTTTATGATTCAATTAAACACATCATAGAACCTTACATGGTGTTTATCCACCTCTAAAAATATCAACCTAAGCAGAGCAACTTACAGTGAACCCAGCAAACAGTATCACAAATGGCACACAAAGTTTGGTGGGCAGAGTGAAAAGGGGAAAGGCTGTACGATACATGACTAAACATGCAAAAAGTTCATACTGTATTAAACTAGGGATGGGAATCTAAGAATAAAACACTGAATGGAGAGACTAAGTCATATCAAAGTTTCACCTATCCCCATAACCTATCTGACATTGACCAATAACAGATATTTGGCCAAAGATTAAGCATAAAGGACCATTCCCTTACTTGTCTGCTCCTGGCCTTAACAACCTGCACTACAGACACTTCCCAAGTTAGAGTTTGCAGCCAGTGTGTCATATTTAATAACCTCTGATGGGACTCTCTACCATTAATTTGGATAATCCCTTTTTGCTTTCCATAACATCCTGTGGCAATGACTTCCACAGTTTCATTATAATTGTGTGAAAACATACTTCCTGATGCTTCCGTGTTCTGGCATTATGAGAAAGAGCAAACAGTAAACAACTACTTGCTTTCCTCCTTTCTTTCATATTTATGATTTTATATAACTCCATCATATCCCTCTACTTTTTATTCCCACTTGCAAGAGTCCCCAACAGTTAAACCACCTTTCAGTGACACAGTTTTGTCATCTTTTCCTTTCCTAGTCGTATCTAATGTTCCATTTGTCTTCTCCTTTCTGAGAGCATCTGTGCATTCTGCTGACATCGTGACACAACTATCAGCAACTTCAAGATCTCCTTCCTGAGTGGTAGTAAATGCTTTACAGCCAGCTGCATTTCTTCCTAAGCGTATTATTTTGCATTCATCAGACATCATACTTCATCTGTTATTTACTACCTAGTTACTTAACTTAGGATTCTACAATATCTCTGTTCTGTCACCTTTGGTTTCACTACATTAGTAGATTTTAAATTCTCATTACATTTCCTCACCCCATTGATCACTTCTGTTCTGGGATCCTTTATGTGTATTTGAACAGCACAGGGCTCCTAAGGGTGTGCTGTACTGTGAAAAATGATCCACTTATTTCTTCCATATCTCTTGTCTTTTAATCCCCCTACATGTAGAAACCCTTGCTTCTTATCCTAAGAGACAGAACAAAATGCCTCTGATGAGCAGCTGACCTATTTTTGTTTTGGTCACTAGATATTTAGTGCAAAGGACAGAAGAGAGCTTCCCTTTTTGTCCTTCTATACATTTGTTCCCGAATAGTTGTGAAGAAAGCAGGTCACTCAATCACTAGTTGGATTACTCATCCCTATGACTTGAAAAACAAGGAAAGAAAACACTGTGCATGCAGGACTTTGAAGCTCCAGGGATAACTGAGATCAGCAGCACCTCTTCAATTAACCACAGGAATTACCAGTGGAAGTACCAGCAAAGTAGATACCTTCCTTACAAGTTTTTAAGACTTTATACCTTTTTTTTAATGTGTTATCCTTTGAGCTGGTCTTTAATTTGTAACAATATGAGAAGAGTTTTTAAACTGAGTACATCCGAATGACAAACTGAACATTTCCAATATGTTTTGCCAATAAAGAAATTATTCTTGTTAATAGCTTGCTCTAAAATAACAGAGAGTTTAGACCTTAAGGCTCAAGTAGAACTGATGAGCAATTGAATAAAAAAAAGCATACAATACTTGTTTAATAATCGAGTCTATTATATGCTCTATGTGGATGCAGAAACAAGGCATTCAGCAATAAAGTGCATCAAAAGAACACCCCAGAAGCTACAAGTGATCGGATCAAGTTTTAGCCACCCCCAGCCTCTCCCTGATGTGGCCAACAGCACAATCCCCGAGTCTACCACAAGAACAAGGAGACTGCAACACTTTCCAAAATACTTCCAAACTGTGGCACACTGGGGACAAGTTTGCAGAAAATAAAAGCTCACTTTTTTCAGGTGTCTACTCTTAGCATCCACAGTCTCCTGAGGCAAGAAGTCTTACAGTTCAACTCTGCACTGTATGAATAACCACCCATTTCTTTACTCCACATCTGCCACCTGCTACTTTGGTTTGCTTCTAATAATATAAAATCTAGAGAGTAATCATTTCCATGCTATTCATGATTTAATAAAGCTCTACTATACCCCACTTATTCCTCACTCATCCTAAAGGTTTTAGCCTCCCCTCACACAGACTGCTTTCTACCTCTGGTGATCCTCAGAGCCCTTCTGAGTATCATGTCCAGTCACACTATGTTTCTGGGGATACTCACAACCCTCAAGACATGAGCACACCAGGAATTTTTAAATCAGCGTGTTTTATTTTTCTGAAGTTCAACTTGAACCACAGAATTATTTAGGTCAGAAAAGACCTTCAAGATTATCAAATCCAAGCCCACCACTAAACCATGTCCCTAAGCTCCATATGGACACAATTTTAAACCATTTCTTCCACATTTACTATAGAATGGGATACAGGATTAGACATTACATGTTTATTGAACAGCCTTAGACATCCATGCCTTAGAAGATTTTGTAATCTGGGAGAAAGCTAACAAGATCTTTAGACTTGTCTAACTGTTGTCTCCCTACTTCATAAATAGAAATGTTTATGGTTTCAGATGTATGTAAAGCATAAGATTTTTACCTAAAACAGTCCAAAAGAGAACCAATCACATCATCTGCTAATTCTTTTGGAAGTCTTCCAGTTATTCTACCAATTCTACAAAAGTTAAAAGAAAAAAGAAAAGCAGTCAGTGATTCATTAGCCCTGCATTTGATGAGTAAGAGCTGTATAAAAGTTCAGTATTGGAATCTCACACAAGATGTGTGACTTCGAGATTACTGTGCAGTACCCTAACATTAACCAGCAACTAAACCAGCAACTCCAACACAAAGGTACCCAGTAGTGAACACAGAAATACATTTTTAATGTGGAAGAGGAAAAAAAAACCCAACATTTTAAAGGGATGGTACTTTACATCTTTCAAATCAAGTCTTATCCTCACACTATTTTTAAGCCTAACTGAAAGCTTCCTGAACACCAGCCCAATTTCATATCAAAGATACAAACACGTCTTTATAACACAGGCTGTGCTAAAGCAAATTGAACTAACTGTGAGTATTAACAATAGAGACAATCATCAGTCGCAGATTACATCACTCTAATTCTATGTTGCTTACATTACTTTAGCAGTTTACAAAGTAACCATAAGAGACCTACCCTTTTGCTGCAGACCACCTGACAATCGTGTCTTTGTCTTTCAGTCCAACCAACAATTGCTCTGTAGATAATTTTATTTAAACAGGTTATTCTCATTTACCAACAGGAAGACATTTTTAAATGTTCAATATTAATTCTCCTCTTAACATAACTGCCTCTTAGTGAAAAGAATATTTGTATCTAGATTTCTTCTATTTATCGTACAAGTGTGATTTGAAACCTAAGAAAAATATGTCTATTGGGGGATTGGACTAGATGATCTTTTGGGGTCCCTTCCAATCCCTAATGATTCTATGCTTCTATTCTATGCTCTAAATCACTTTTCTAAAAGAAAGAAATTTGGTTTGAAATTTTAAGTACTGTGGAAGATCTAATACAGATCTTCTGGTGCTTATTTTAGTGGTTTATTAAATTATTCAGTTATAAAAGCATACTGATGTGATTTTTGCCTATTTACAGCACATGCATGAGCAAGCCAGCAAAGGAACTGCTGTATGACTGATTATTAATAAAGAAATATGTTCTTTGGATACTACAGCAGCTTAAAAAATTCTTAAACTTTCATGTAACACAGTATTTCCTTTTTTTCCCTTATGAATTTGAATTAATCTGTGACAGGCTCAAGATACCTCTTAAATCTCACTGGATACCATTGGTCACACGTGTTTCAGTAACTTCATCCTTAAACCCCATAACAAACACTCCAGTACTGAGTTTCTGCTCGCGACGCAGAAATCCAATTCAATGAAAATACTATATATTTTACCTAGTTGCACAGACTGAAGTTTTACAGTGTTTTCAACTTTTGACACTAGCACACATTACTCAAAAAGACTTCCTTAGCCCTGCTAAGCAGATTGCTTGCCAATATATGTTTAATTTGCAGACATAACAGTAATTTCTGTCTAGTTTTAACACACCTACAACATTTTCAATCTCTCCTGGAATGTCATATTCCTCTTCATCGTCAGCTTCAGCATCAGCAGCAGCTTTCATCATTTGGTTCTGCACAACTGAACCCTGAGCTTGCAAATTGGCCAGCAGAGATCGGCAGCCACGCTGGTATCTGCACAAGAAACAGCCACCATTTATTTTTCTGAGTTATGTTCCAACTTAAGCAGGTACACATCGTCATAAAGCCTGACTGTCAAGTTCCCACATCACCCAGCGTACGGCTCTCCAGTTATTTAGTGGTTGCTTTAAAGGAAAGGGAAAAGTACCCCACTCTCCTTCCTCCTGACCCAGTTCTCTCTTTTCCAAGGGGAGAAGAGCTAGGATATTTAAATAGGTCCTTCTCATTACCTCTCCTTTTCCTGTTTCAGTATAACCTACTTTCCACTGTTCACAATAAAGACAGGCAAAATTCCCATGCCCCAAAAGCCTCCCCAAAACCTTAAAAAAATAAATAAATTAATAAAATCCATTTATTAAAAATAGATTTTTTAAATGTTAAAGGCAGCTTAGTACCTTCTGATCAGGCTGCACTCAGATATTTAGCCTGTGGTGCAGATACATTCTTACAAAAGATACACTTTACATGCTAAACTGGCTTTTGCCATTGGGCAAGGTGCACTCTCCACCTAAAAAGAATTTTCTATGCCTAAGGACATTCTCAAAAGTTGGTAAGAGAAACACAATAAAAATAGTCACTAAGGGAGCCTGCAATTTTAAAATATCAGTGGGAGAAATCTCAAAAAGAGTTTGCCCTCTGGCAATACGTAAAACCAGACACCAAAACTTGACTAACATGCAAAATGAAAGTGGGATTGCAAACCAGTTTTCCCCTGTGAACATTCTATCAAATCAGGGTAGAACTATGCAATGGAAAAACTTACGTTCACTCTTACAAAATTGTACTAAATCAACTTGAGTAACAAAGGTCACTGTCTTCCCATCTTTACCAAGTCATGCATTATACAGGAACAGGCTTCTGCTTGTGCAGTGTGCAACATGAAAAGTCAAAAGACTTGGCTTCTTACAGCACCAGCTTTACCAAAACTGAAAAAAATTACAGGAAACCAAAGACAGCAGAAGAAACTTTTTCCAAATAATGCAAATGGAGAATGTGTTCCCAAGTAACACTAATTTCTTCCTTTCTCTTTTAGGGGAGCTTAGGAGAGCAGAAGGCCAGTAGTCAAATATATATAGCTATGTAACTTTCTTTACTTCTTCTGGATTTTTCTTCAGCTTTCAACTAACCTCCATTTTGCTACCTTTGGTTTCACAAATGTCATTCCAAGTCGCTGCACAAGTTTCATCCCCAGCTTGCGAAGGACCATCTGATTGCTTGCTGCCAGTTTGCAGTTATCAAGACACTCAAGTACAGTAACAGCTGTAAAAGAAAATAAAACATGCTAGAAAAACTTTTTTAAAAACTATCAGCAAGAAAATTCTTTAAAGTCTTGAAAGTTCTTTAGAAGATTTAGATTTTTAAAAGGTATTACTGAAAAGCAGATGCCTTACTACCTACCTGGTTAAAATCCATCACCTACCAAACAGGAAGGATTGCTTTAAGGATTATTTTTCACATGAAAATTACAATGAATGTAGATTCTGGGAGCATTTAGACCTTGAATTCTCACTGGAAATAACACATTCAAGTATCTGTTGGGGGGGGTCTATGAATTTGTGGTAAGTAGTCTAAGAAAGCAGGAGTCAGAAAATGTCACTTGTTTACTCTGGCCAAGCTCCACACACTACCGAAGTGTTCCCTTTCCTCAATTATTTTCAGACAGCGCCAACTTAACTCCTCTGGCACAGACATTTTTATGATGATGAATGTCCATAAACATTTAGACCTGAGAAATACTGTGTATGTGTAAACAATCAGCAACAAAACCTTTCATTTGGGCACTTCAAAGGTAATGAAGTCATTTGTCCAGCAAAGCAAAAAAACACAGACAAAAGAAGAACCTCAGATTAATGACTAAGAAGTTCCAACATTCAAAATTTTCACAAGGAACACATTCCTGTTACAAATAAAACAGTCCTTTTGCATTTTCAGATTGAAACCATTAATAATTGCTTTGAAGACAGACCGGTAGACCAACAACTCAGGCTCTGGAGGACCTCTTGTTCATGGTATAAGCACCACAAACCCAGAATCAAAAAACACTCTGCAGCCTCTCTCTCCTGTCTCCTATCAGGGTTTTCAAAATAGTAATACATCAAAGATACAACTGTTTCAAAGGCTGTGAACTTGTAGGACGTGACTTGAAAATCTCCTTAGTTTTCAAAAAGGATTAAGATTTCTCCTGACAAGCTAAGCAATACACTCAGACAAAAAGGGAAGGCCAGTACGGAATATTACCTTGACACCTTCTGGCAACCTGGATTTTTTTCAGTTGTGATAAACACAGAGACAAATGGTTTAGAAGGAAGAGACTGCAGAAGCATCAATATTCACAGACAGAAAAAAATATTAAGAATATATAACTATAAGCCTCTTCAAAGTTCTGCCAACGCTTGAATTACTAAAATATCCATGCAAATAGACATTCAGACCCATGCAAAAGCCTTCAGGACTTAGGCTTATTTTTAAACCAAGTTCTGTGTTGCACACAGTTTCAAACAGTATGTTTGACACCTGTCAATTTTTTCTTTTTCAACCCTCAGATGTCTGATAGCCCATAATAATTAAAAATCTTTTCTATTCTTTGTCTGTCACATTTTCCTATTCCCAGCATTTTCTGGGTACTTGCTTCTTGGTTGTGAGCACCCTGTACCTTTACTATGGGAATCTATTCATCGGTATGGCCCTGGATCCTTCTCCTAAAAACAGGCTCGTAATTACTTAAGAATCTTTTGATATATCACAGGCCAAAACATTTAATTTTACCAGTGGAGTTAACGTTGTGGCCAAATATCTTGTTTTCATTTCAATTATGACTGTGTTATACAGTTGCATCTTTTAAATTACATAATTTTCTGCTGGCACGTATTTTATCTGATCTGTTTACTATTCTGCTTGTCCAGCAGTTCTATAGCTGTTTATGACTCTACTGTGCAGTCTGCTATTGCTATGCAATGACATTCCTCAGTATTTTCTGTTTGTTCCTGACCAGCACACGTCACTGTGCTGACCAGCACTGCTTGTCTTCACTATCTATTTCCATCAATTCCAGCACTAGATAAATCGATGAAGTTTCTTCTTGGAAGTCAAAACAATTTCATTAAGTCAAATCACAGCACTCTGAAGTGAGTTTATATCACAGCTTGTGTCCTGTGAGTAGCAGAACCACACGCCTGGTGCTCTGGTAAGTTCCACAAAACTGACAGGTCTTTTGCAGTGCTTTGTCATTAGCCATCATCTTCCTGCACCTCACTTTCTGCTGTCAATAAAAAACAAGTTGGTACCACTCTGCAATCCATTCTGACTATATCCATGTTCCCTATGAGATGAATATAACTATAGCATGAAGCTGCACTGTTCAGAACCACCTGTGCTCTCCTTTCGGGTACGTGTCTATCCCTAATTGCACCCATTAGAATTTTTTTTCACTAAGACCTTTTTCTCATTCCAACAAAATCACAGCAGGTTCCAAAACCCTGGGCTTATGTTAAACCATGAAGATTTTCTGCAGAATGTTCAGCGGTAGTATGTATGACACCTGTTTAAGTAATACAGAATTTTCAAAATAATTTTTCCCATCTTACAGTTGTTTTGCGCTTAGCTCCTGTACCACAACAATGGCCAATGTGATCACCTGCCAAATTCTTTGTTGAGTTGTTCCAACATAACATTGCCCAGTGGCATCTGCTCGTCCCTCACTGCCTTCTCTTTGCATGCTTTATCATTTCCCTGTTGATTTCACTCTTTACAGCAACCACTTGGCTATCAGATTAATCTTTCTTTCCTTTTATTATTGGAATGGCTTTACAAACAGAAATCAGGATATTACAAACTTACCATATGGTAAACAGTCTTCTCTTTTGGCATGTTTAAATAACTGTGCCTATGATTAAAATACAGAAAAAGATATGAGAACACAAAGATTCTAAAGCACAACACATCAAGCATGTAGTTCTAACGAACTTTTTAATGTTCTTGCAGTAATCCATAATGTTTACTAACTTAAAAAGCATAAAAGACTCTCAGGGTGCAGTTTAACTTCTGTGTAAGATATTACAAGTGAAGTATAACACAGCCCAGGCCACCCCTCCCACCATACAGTCATGCAGCCAAACCAGGGAGCTGCGCTGGCCAGAAAACACGAGAGAGAGAGAGAGAGAGAGAGAGAGAGAGAGAGAAAGAGAGAAAATCTAAAAAAATTTTAAAAACGAAATTAAAAAAAACCCAGAGAGAGAAAAAACCACTAATTTTCAGCCAGCTCAGCTCTGTGAACCATACAGCTCAGTTCCCAGTCACAGAAGCCCAATGCACCTGCAACCACAGCACTTATTATCTCAAAGAGCTCATGGTGCTTTGAACCTCTACAAGGTGAAGTAGAACGCATAGAACGTGAATAAAGGCAGAAGGATGTGGAAAACTCCAATGTCAGGAAGTCCATTGGATATCTCTAAACTGAATAGGCCTTGCTCAGGAATTGGATGACCCAGCATGCACCAACACCCTGGTCACTGCTAAGAGGCATGACAGATGGACACACAAGAGTCAGCTTAGTCATTAGCAGCAACCACACACTGACAGGCAGGATGCAGCATGGGCTCCACTACTGATTACTTTACCCTGTTTCTCCAACACCTTTTGAGAGCAGTTTTTGGTGAGACGCTGGCCCACATTGCCCAGAAAGGTGGGAGAAGCCCCATCCCTAGGCACATTCCAGGTCAGGCTGGACCTTGGGACTCTGAGCAAACTGCTCTAGTTGAATACGTCCCTGCTTATTGCAGGGAGGTTGTACTGGATGAGCTTTAAAGGTCCTTCCAATACAAACTGTGATTCTATAGATCTTAGGAAGAAATTCCTCCCTGTGAGGGTGCTGAGACACTGCAAAAGACTGCCCAAGAAGGTTGTGGCTGCTCCATTCCTGTAAGTGTTCAAGGCCAAGTTGGATGGGGCTTTGGGCAACCTGGTCTGGTGAGAGGTGTCCCTTCCCATGGCAGGGGGTTGGCACTAGATTGTCTCCGAGGACCCTTCTAACTCAAAATCATCCTGTGATTCTATGATTCTAACTCCATGTTAAACTGAACAAAACCAGGGACAGAAATCTCTGACTGCAAGGCTGCTACAAACACACCTGCAGCAGGCAAATTCTGGTGCCAAGGAAATTAAAGAAGGTAGTAGCTTCCAAAATAAATTTATATACAATTAAATATCCCAGTAAGACTGAGCCCCAGCACTATGGTGGGACGAATGGACTAATAACACCTGGCAAAACTACGTTACACACTGAAAGTTTCCCCAGTTCACTCAGAATGCATCAAAACTACTCTGTTCAGTCACTTCTTTTTCCTTGCTGTGTCATTCACCAGAAGGAAAATCTTCCTCAATAAATATGCCTGGGAGTGAAACAAGAACAGACTTACCTTAAAAACACATACTTTCTCACACATACCAAACACACACATGCCTCCTGTAGCGCAGGTGTGGTTAGGAGCAACAAAGGCAACAAAAACACCTTTAGGCTATGTACCCATGCTCTTCTGTTTTGTTCCTGAATTGCATTTTAGGATCCTGAATTAGCACTTCTGATCAGCTCTACTACAACCCATACAGGGGAATGTGAGAAGCTCTATACCTAATGCTTGGACAAGTAACTAGGGAATTGCACTTTGAAAAGCACATTTACAAAGCTGTAATGCTACAAAACCACTTCAGGGCCAGAGGATGGCTAACAGAAATAACTGCCAACAGAGACGGTAGAGATACAGCACAGTTCTCATCAATATACACTATCGGTATATAAAATAATTAAATTCTTTCCCACTGACAAACAACAAACCTAAAAAAGTTTTTAAAGAGCCCAAAAATGACAGATAATCTGTAAGTCTCGAACATAATGAAAAAATTCATTGCACCTATAAAATTCTTCAATTTCTTAGCTGGAATAGGCAGAAGCTCATTCCGCTAGCCCCTTGTTCCTGTGTTCTGCTGGTTTCGTCACAAGGTCAGCTTATTTTTCAGCAGAAGCAGCAGCACTTCTGCAGCATCTCATCTTCAGAATTATTTCTCCTTTCTCCTAAGAGCCCAGCTAAAAGCAAATACTGGTTTTTAAAGGCACATACAAGTTGCCTTCAAGCTGTTCAAACAAAACACAGAGCGATTCTTGAGGCAGTGAAAATGCAGAGAAAGAGCTTTTTAAGAGGGCCTTGGGAATGCTCCCAAACAACGGCTGCTGGACGTCCACATTCACACTGCTGAGCAGCTCCTGCAAAGATGGTACAGAATCCTCAAACACCTACACATGTCCAGTATTGTTATTTCTGAATTCTGGCACCTTTCTACAAGTTTCTCCATGAGTTTTCACATGCTTAAGGTCAATTTTGTTTGACTTCTCAAGAAACACATAACTGGCAACTGCCAATTCTAAGCAAGATGTGGAAAGAAACTGATCAATACACGAGGAAGAAGAGTGGAAATTCCTCCAATACTACACAAGAAATGTTCTAATGCTTTCCTAAACACAGTAAGAACACAGCCTCACACACCTAAGAATCAATTCAGAACAGAGAACCTGACAGACTCCATTTCACAACCAGTTCTGGTATTTTCTGAACAAAAAACATATATTCCCTACAACAGTTTCACTACAAATTTAAATAACAAACTATCTTCATATCTGATATTCAACACAGAACATCTGCTCTTGAACTGTAAAGATCTGTAGTCTACCTTCAGATCACAGAATAACAGAATCACAGAACATCAGAGATTGGACCATCTAGTCCAATCCTCCCACCACAGCAGGCTCAAAAAAAATCCTCGTTACAACTGCTGTAACTCAACTGAGATACAGACTAAGGGATGTTATTGTACTGATACAAGATTTTAAGGGAAGTAAAAATTAAAGAACATGATAGCTATAGTATTTCAACTAGTAACTAAATGTTTTAAAGTATGTCTTAATATTTAGAAGGATTTTCTTCACTACAGTAGGTACCTCCTGATTTTGAAGAAAACACAGGCGAACATTTAAATTGTCTGTTTGCAGACATTAATGGGCATTGTGGGTCAGATACAACTCTGTACCAGATCACTCGTGCTTGCAGCAAGGAATACATCGGGTATTTCCCAAAACGTTGAAGCTTACTAGATGTATTTTCCAGAGGAAATCAAAGAGGGGTCTGGCCAACATTGGTCTTTAAGAGGAAAAAGAAAAGTCGATGTATTTTCTTCCAGCATGTGCTACAAAGAGTGATGCATGTAAGGCAAAGTCACTGTCACAGAAAACTCCTGCAAGCCTAAAGCTTACAGGGGTTACACTAAAAAGAGAAGTTCATGATTCATTAACAGAAAAAATTTAAAAAGTATCTAGGAAAAAAGGACAAATTAGCCTTACAGTACTCAGCTTAAACTTCCTGCCTTGAAGGAAGAAAAAGATCCACAGCACACCATTTCAAAAAATCTGATACAAACAAAATAATTAATAAGCTGGGTTTGCCACCTGCATAGTCACTTTAGTGTCAGCAGCTAACGACTCTGAAAGCGAGGAGCCTGTCTGCTGGAGCATCTAGGCAATCACGGTTATGCCATGGCCTCTTCAATTTAATGAGGACATACAGCACACACCGACTTACCCAACCTGTTGAACTGTTGAAAAGTATGTGACTCCCTCTCTTATAAATAATTAAGCCACCTACAAATTAGAGAAAATCAGTGGTGTGCAAGCAATGACGACTGTCAAGTCTGGTTTTGCTTTAGAAATAGCATGGTGCAAGGAAGCCTAGTTTCTTAGTAATCACAGAAAGAAACACACCACACCTTCCAATTGTCTGCATAACCCACTTTAGGCCTGACCTTCATGAGATGTATCAATCAGGATCATCTCTAGGACGTGTTCCCCAAGCTATACAAATCACCACTAAGGCTGCCCTGACTGTTTGGTAGCAAGTTTATCTTCCTGCCGAGCAGGAGACACAAGTCTGAATGTACCCTCTGGTTGTAACCAGCCAAGTGAAAGACTGGGAAGATAATTTCAGCCTCTGTGGGAAGAGCAGAAAATGCTATGGTTCACTACTCTGGAGCACCCCCTAGTAGTCACAGCATCCAGGGCCAGGGAAAGCAATCAGCCAGCCCTGCCTCCAGGCCAGATGTGGGGAGGTAAACAAGGTGAGGAAGGACATGCTGTCAGAATAATAAGTTCAACCTGAAAGCAGAGAATATTTAATGTATTATCTGTGCAGCTACTGGTAAAACAGTACACTTGTTCTTATAGTGTCTTCAGCACAAACAGTACCCCTGTAAAGGTCACATGCGAGTGCCAGGGTATCAATCATCGATGCTCTGCACTTAAGCTGGCAAATTTCAGCACAAAGCCCAGTTCAACAGGTGGCAAAAGGAGTTCAGATTTTGTCAGTCAAAAGCCTGAAAAAGTTTAGAGCAGCACATGGAGAGCTAACAGAATAGTTTTATCCTAACAAAACTACCCAAGCTCCCACATCTGAGATACTCAGAAAAAAAAATAAATAGCAGCTTGAGACAGCACTCCATTCTAATAGGAAAATGATAATGATAACAGAGCTTCTGAATCCTGAACCTACAGTACCTCAGGTGAGGAAAAAAAACTCACTGAGAAGTACCAGATGAGGCCACATTAGAATATTGTGTGCCATTGCTAAAGAGAAGGGATACAGTACAACCAAGAGGGGGTCAAAGCCCTTGGTATCTGCAGACATAAGAATTCTTTTCTTAGATCAACACTACTTTTTGCACACCTTTATCACCAAACCACTCCACAATGGCACCTTTCTTTAAAAATTACACCAACAGACAAATTCTAGCACTGGTAACTCTTTGAGAATGCCAAAAACATAGAGACTTGGGAAATATTCTATTTGGAAATATTCTATTTTTGTGCCTCTGGGACTGAAAGAATAGAGTTAGAGAGTTCTCACTTCCCTGGAGCAAAATTTACATAAGCACGTACCTATTGCTAAATAGCTTTTGCATTACAGACAGCTCAGGGAAATGCACTGTTCTTAAGACTCTCAAGTTTCATCAGACCACTGTACAGGGCGTTTTATTTTTTTTAATTATTACTCACACTTGTATACTGAATCACTTATAAAACAAATAAGGTTTAATAAGTTTCAATGCCCAAGGCTACCTCAACATGATGACATCTCTGTCACGCAAGAACTGGGAGTGCTACACCCTGCAGCAATAACTAAAAAGCTGTATGATATAATGGCAGGTTTAAAAGCAAACCTCCAGACCAAGAGAATTTAAAATGCAGATTCTTGAAACAGGCTGGAAGTTTCCTTCAAGTAAACAAATGTTATACAAAAAGCAGCAATTTCTTAATAATCCAACATTTACAATCCTTCACAGACGTCAAGTATCCAAGCACAAAAATGAATTTAACTCACTACTGGAGCATTAGTTTCAACAAATAAGGGCAGTTTTAGAATTCAAATCTGAAATACAGTAAGCAAAGACTGCTGCTAGTGCACACCTGCTGGGCAATGATATACTACGAACGACAGGTGTAAAGGGGAAAAAGAAAAAAGCACCATTGGAATTAAAATATGTAATGCAGGCTGCATGTTTCAACAGGAATCATGAAACAGTAGTACTTGTCCTGCACATAATGCTGAGTTAGATTAAACAGTAGCATAGCTAATCACCAAGACTTAAGGCCACGAAGAGGCAGATCAAAGTGCAGGAACGTCGGACTACTCAGTCTGTACCTAACTTGCAGTTTCAGTTCATTGAAATGCAAGAGTTTCATGCCTTTCTAAAACAGCTTTGACATGCCAATTGCACTACGAGCTATTTCCTAAATGACAACCATAAGCAGCGTAACCTCATAAAGTGACTGAAATCCCCTCTTAGGGGTAGCCCTAAACTGATCCGATGAGGAGAGAGAGAGAGAGAGCTTTTATCCCATCCTGGTGGGTTACATTCCCGAAACCAGTCACATTCCCAAAACCTGTCTTCCTGTACCAACCAGAAACTGAAAAATGGTCTTTTTAATCCTTTTTGTTCAGAGAGAAAAGCCCTTGCAACTACAGCCTCATGCTTAAGAAACAAATTGCTGGAGGAATCTAAGGGCAAAGAATTTTGAAGCTTGCTGACACAAGTTTTTGTTGTTGCTCACGAGGATGTGTACTGCTTTACACACTTAGCACTCACTGTGTTTTCATAAAGATTTGCATGATTAAGAGTAAAGGTTTACACATTTTAAACTGCTTTTACTTTCCGACATTATTTTTTAGTTTACAACATTCTTTTGTTACAAGCATGTTACAAATTACTTAACATTAATCTCCCAAGATACATATTCCTTACTTCAGCTAAGCACACCCGCGTGCACACACACAGACACACGTATCACCCTTGAAATCCTTTGCTCCCCAGTGATCCAAGTCTTGCCTACGCTGTAGTAACCAACATTAAAAATTGCAGACTGAAGGCAAGAAAAGGCTTTAAAAATTCCATCTTCTCATACCTACCAACTACAAGAGGAGTTATGTGCTGTAGGACACAAATAAAACTGTCCCGATAAAGACTTTCTCTTATCCCACAGAGGAGGAAGAAAGTCATATAAATGCAAGAAGGAAGGCAGGTGCTTCCAGGTATATTATATCACATGCTAGTTTCGATTCTACTTGTTAAGTATTCACCTGTTTCGCTTAGTATGCACTAATGAACAGGTGGATAGAGCCAAAGCCAAACTCAAAGGAATTATGACAAAACATTAATGTATTATACATCCTGCAGGTCTCATCATGCACCTAGAATGGCAAACAGTCAGCCTCCCTTTCCAGATCTGACAATAAAATGATGAAACATCATTCTCTCTTTTGAAACACTGCAACGTATACAAGTAATGCTTCCTCCTGCTTAAGCAGCAAGTCCTGAGTTATTCTAAATATAGATCATTTCTTGTATCTTCTCATTTGGAAAAGCTGCTAGAGGAAAAAAAGCAGCCAAAAAAAAAAATCCAATCCACACACTTGTTGCAGAACTCTGATGCTCAGTAACCCACTGCACACAAGTCCTTATAAGAACTAGTTAAAAATGGCTGCAAATCTATGCAAATTACAGCAAATCCTCATACCAGTGCAAAGACTGTGCAGGAGCTTGTGCCACCTGATTTTGCCAGCACTGCTTTCTTTTTGGTCAACAACAAAAGCAAGAAGGAACAACCGTACCCACAAAGACGGCCCCATCCTACCCAAACCCATTCAGACATTACACCTGGAACTGACACCACGATCCCAGTGTTACTCAAGGATCCCATAACACACACACCAGCACTTTTAAGGTTGTAAGTTTTTCTAAGAAGAAATTCATAGAAAGTACAAGAGGACTGCTGTCATCCAGTAGTGGTTCAGGTACTACAGATCTTTCCCGTGCACAGTACAGTACAAGAGTTTTAAAACCCAAACTCTAGAGTTCATCTCTTTGAGGCATTACCTTATGAATTAACAATAGCTTTAGAGCATTAAATAGAAACACTTGTTCAGATTACCAAGCAAAACCACAGAAAACAGACTATTGAAGGGTGCAGTCTACCAAGTTCAGTATGTTTTATTAGAACAGCATTTTAGTGGAAGAAGAATGGACCTAACTTTCAAGAATCACTTGTATTACTGGTTCTGAAAAGTCTACAACAGGTCACTGCTATTCCAAACCCATAACTTCTTCATTTTGTACACTTGCCATTTTTAAAATTATTTCAAAGGTTTTGTTCAAAGCAAAACCAAACAAAACCAAACTTAATTATGACTATTATAGTGAAATGACTACTGACATACAATTGCGTATTTAAAAGCATTTTTGAGTTATTTATCAGCATCTATAACTGAAAACTTCACTTTGATTTGGTGACAAGAAAACAAAACATAAATAGGAAGTTACACCGTCAAAACTGTTGTGGAGGAAATTCTCCCATCCAAGTACCACAGAATGTTACAAGTTGGAAGAGACCTCAAAAGATCATCTAAGTCCAACCCACCCCTGCTGCAGCAGGATAAGCCTACAGCACCTGAAGTACCCAGGCTGTCTCCCATCCAAGTACAAACCAGGCCTAACCCTGCTTAGCTAATGCAACAGTCCATCTTCTGTGTCTCTTCACCCACTCCTCCAGACCCCTATATTATACTTTTTAAATACACAGGACCATTTTCGCTGTGCATTTGCTATTGAAGGTCTTCCGTAGCAGTACTATATTATCATTAATAAATGGTTTATCTTTTAAAGGACAAACAGGACTTACTAGGGCCTGGAGCATGCCATTCATAACAACCGTCCCCTCCATGCTCTGGAAGGAGGATTTCGATAACATTGAAAGCATCCAGTCCAGGAAGTCTGCCATCCGTTTTTGCCTGACATCGAGGCGGACAATAAATCTGTCAGAGAAAAAACAAAATGCTGCAGTTACTAATTTTATGACTCCAATGAAAAATAATTTTTCCTGCCATTCACACGGGCTGTAGTTTCTAAAAGCGATTCTCTATTTTCCTAAATTGCTGAGCATGGGAACCCTCCAAACCATCATCCAAACCTTCTGTTTCTGAGCAAGCTTTGATCCAAAATTTCATTTTTACTTCAAACCAAACTTTCCAAAGGCTCTTCATAAAAATTATTTCTATTGGAATTCATTCCATTAGAATTAGCAAAAAGCTGAAATAAATGCAAGGCTTCTCCACCATTCTCACCAAAACCAGCTATTCTGAATCTGAAATTGGTGCAAATCAGCAAGTGGTCCCTACAGCACTGTTATCAGCCCAGCTCACACAGAATAATCCCTCCACAGTGCTGTATGTGCTCTTGTGGATATTCAAAAGGTGAAACACCTGTTACTGAATACAGTGGATGGGTCAAGAGATGCATTTTTACCCATCCTAGAATGGGCAAAAGAGGTTCATCATGGTCATACTCTTTCCATAAACCTCTACTCAGCCATCAGCAGTGCCAGCCAAGCCACAGTTATAGGGCACCTGCTTCAGTTATCATGTATTTTTACCACCTAAAAATGAGAGTCCTGTTCCAGCTGAGATTCAAACTAAATTTAGAAACCTTGTTCTGAAATGCAATCAAAAGAAACAATCCCTAATGATTCTACGATTCTATGAAACAAGGTACAGGGAAAGCCCATGAAGTGCAATTCATAGCCCTTGCAGAAGGTAGAGCCTGTGCCTGGTTACTTCACAGACCTACAAATTAAATGAGGAACTGAAGCAAGAGGTAGCTAACGGGGAATATTAAATGCAGATGTGATCATCTGAATTGTGTTCAAAGTCAGTGTCTGTTGTGTTCAGTAATACAATGACGATTTGGGGCAGGGGTTACTTGAGGGGGGTGGTTTGCTTTATTGCAGAGCAGCAAGGACAGAGCCTTCTTTTGCACAACCGCACAGGTAAGAGAAGTAACCTGTAAAGTAGATGAACTGGTTCCTAGACCTTTTCTCAGCCCAAAGGGGTTGAAATCTTAATTTCGGAAAGGTATGCCCTAAACTCCAGACTAGAAGCAAGATAAGGATGAGCTTCATCTCCTTCTACAGCAACCAGGTCACTGGGCAGAGAAAGAAGAGCATTCATGAAGCAAATTTCTGTTCCTTTGCCCTGTGAAAAGTAAATTCCTGCAGAAAACAGGAAATCTTGAATTCTGATGTTCCTAAACTTCACTTCAAAAATCATACATTCCTTAGAGCGGGAACCAGAATCCAGACTTCCTCTTACTCCCCAAGACATTGTCTACTCAGCATAGAATTAGACTCCTGTATCTTACCTGTCTGTCTGTCCTAGGACTTCTGTATTCCTGCCTACTTAACAGCCTAACTTCAACAAGATGAAACAGTGATTTCATCTCAGAATAACTATCCCCATCCATTAAAGAACTGATTTGGGATGTAAAAACAGTGAATTTAAGTGCACCAAGGCCAAAAGGTCTTCAGTGCAGGTCTTCTAACTCCTTGGGTTTTCATCATTAGGCTGTTTTGAATATGCTGTTTTCATAAAAAAGAAATAATTATAATAATTATTAAAAAATAGCAATTTTGCTCCCATTACAGCCTTACACACCTGGATCCATCTAGTACTAGAACAGCTTAATGCATTCTATCACCTTACTTGTTATGAACATAAATTACTAATAAAAATTCATTCATCCAATACTTTGGAGGTGAAGAGAACTGCTAATGACATGTCTGCACAGAACCCTGCATTAGGGTGCAAGGCAATTGTGAAATCCCCCTGAAATCCAGGGTTAAGCATTGCAGAAACACTAAGTTTTGCTACATGCAGTGCTGTAATCAAATGTGTTAATCCACACATTTCTATCAGTAACATGCTTTTACAGACACTCTGGAGCACAAATGGAGTGCAAATTCCATTAGTAAAATCTGATCACAAAATCTTTTTTAATTACTGTTGTCCTCACTTAAGGTGGCCCCCAAATACTGGGTATACCTTGAAGAGTTTATCACAGCTGGTTTATTTGGGTATTTTTCTGGGAATTTTGGAAGCAACAAAGATAATGGGCACGTTCAGGCACATAAGAATGCTCAGCAGTAATTCACTTCAAATCCTCTGCTTCTGTCAGCTTGTGACAAGGCAGATCACCGGTGCAGATACAGAGAAATTCTAGAAAAGCAACTTCCAATCATCACTTCCTAAATGACTGCAGAAACTAACTAGGATAAGACAACAAGCCTACATTCTGTCACGTGGAACTAAGAGTGTAATAGGCAAGATCAGGGATTAAAGACAGTTCAAACAATTCACACGCTCACTTCAATTTGCTCTGAAGTATTTCAGAGTAAATCAGAAAAGTATATGACTAGTCAACAGAGAACTGGGATTCTAGTCTCCTTTGTGAATTATCCACATGACACAGCCAGTTCTAACAAAAAAGTGCCTATGCTGTCATCAGACCCAGAACTGCAACATTACACTGACTAAGAAAAACTTCTAAGCACTGAGTCCTGTAACTGGAATTCAGAATAAAATTAAAATAAGCACAGACAGTTATTTCCTGAAAGAGGGCATTCGGAATCTGCTCTACTAAATGTTAAATTTAACAACTGATTTGATACAATTAATTGCACAAATCTTGTCCTCTTTAATCTAAAGAGAAGGGCTAACACAGATTGCATTGTTCCGACTAGCTACCTACATACACTGTCACCAAATCGTCTTCACCCTACAGAGCCTCTGTAGCTCCACCGGCAAAACTGTGCTGGCAGAGCCCTCTAGTGTAGGCAGAGTACAAGCTGGTGTAAAGATTCCAGGGATCTGCTTGCTTTTACAAATGAAGAAAAAAACCAGATGACAGACTGAGCTGACTAGAGCCCTCTGCCCTACAATATATTGGACTGTGATAAATACTGTAAATAAAATATTTGGTGCTAGCACAGTTTATGGTCTCCATAATTTATTTTCATACCTATCTCAAACAAAAACTGATGACTCAGAGAAGAAAAAAAGCTACAGCAGTTTGTTATTCCAAATTTATAAACAACTGTAGGATCAGTGCTACCGAAGTGATGCAAAATACAGCAGTACCTCTGCCACAACCTGTGTGGTGTCTGAACATGGAGCAACCATGTAAACAATGGGATTTAGAAAGGTTCATTGATACACCTGCTTCATTTGATAAGTTATTTGTCAACATAAAACTAAGAAAACAGAAGTACTGTTTTCTGGAAAGTGACAAAAGGGATCTTAAGGAAATAAATTCTAGTATCATTATTTCCTGTTACATTATGTTAAGTACTACAAGGAAACATCACGCCAGAGGATTGGGATCCAGTATCAGTATTTACTACGTAATATGCTACAAAAATCATCAGCAAAAGAAAGTAAATGTACCTTTCTGATACAAACCACACCCAGAAGCCACTTTGAATAGTATCCTGTCACTTGTGATAGTTTCCTCTAGTAAGCAGAAACCAGCATTTCCAATAATAAACACACTACTGCGTCTGATTCAAGAAAGTTTTAACATCCCACATACAGTTGGCAACTTCCAGTTCTCTCAACATTGTCACTAGCAGCATGACAGACTAAAAAGAGCAGGATAAACTGGAGCTAGCTTCTCCATTTCTGCCAAGAAGCACAAAAGAGACTTACTTTGAAACCAGTACAGCAGCTGCATCTCGAGCCTTATCACTGACAACCAAGTAACACTAAAGGTAAAAGAAAACTAACTGTAAAAAAATTCATACATGGAGATTTAATAACAGCTACACAACAACTTGGTACAGGAATGCATGACTTAATATTTATTATTATAGACATTATGTAATTATGATAGCAATATAAAATTTAATTAACATTCCCACTAACAAAACTATCTCGGACAACCAAATTGCCCTTCAAGCACCTTTTAAAGCCAGGTTACATTTGGAGAAACCTTAATTTACTCATCTCTGTGCTACTTAGCCCACTTAAGGTGCTGCCAGTGTGTTTGTGGGGAATGGGTTGTTGGTTACATTTATCTTACAGAGATGAGTGAGCCACCTTAGCTCACACTTAGTGATCAACTTTACTATCTGCATTGAAAATTTTCCATGCAGTTCTAGCTTCCAGTGCTGGTCACCCCGACCAAACACTGACTTTCTAAATAAATTAAACTTGGCTTTTGGCAGAGAAGAGCCAGTGTTTTCAGATGCTAAAGGCTGTTTGAATAACCAAAGGCACTCTGGTATCTTACTTTACTATTAATTATTACTTCAGGGAAAACAATGAATAGTCCTATCTGACAGTAAAGCAGCAAAGAACACACTGAGGATTCCAAAACTACAGGGAAATGTTCTATGAATAAGATACGAAAAATAAGGCTTTAAATACTGAAAAGATCATTATTTACTACATAGTGAAAGATTAAGGTTTCAAAGTGTTGCAAGACGTACTGCACTTACTTTTGCTATGTTCAGTATGCGATCCATTGTTGGCGTACGAACGTGTCCCTCCTCAGCATCAATATTTCCATCGAAACGGGCCAGATCAAAAGGAATCAGGCAGATCATGGAAAGCCATAATAAAAGCATGTAACGGGTTTCCCAAGTCTAGAAAAGAATGGTCAGACAATATTGACTGGAACATTTCTCAGCAAAGTGCCTGGCACACAGTCTATCCACTTGCTCCAAGAAGTTTCCAAGTGAGATGATGAAAACTCCAAACATGAATGCTCTGAAGTGCCAAAGGAGACAGAACTAGAAGCTATTCCGAACAGGAAAACTGCAACAAAATTAATGGACCCTGCACTCTGAAATCTGGACACATTGATTTGCCCCACAAAGGAAATCTGCATGTTTTCTTCATCTGTTTTCTCCTTCTCTCACCCCTTTTTTGCCTATAGTAACAAATAATGTATGTTCTTCTTCCTCATGGCTTATGTGTTTATGGGTTTACTGAAACTATAGGTGTGTTTTGAGAGATGGACAGATAGTTGCACACAGCTGTACAACTAAAACAGCAGCAGTGGTGAGAGTCAACAACATTTATTAAGAAATTATCTTAATGCGGCCGTAGAACTACTGTTTTCATATCCATTTCTGTTACTTTTATCAGATTATGATCTCTCTTAAAATTCATCTATCTTAAGTCTTCCAGAATTTTTCCATATTAAAAATACAAGAATATGAGTTGTTATACCCATGAATTGAACTTGATGATCCTTCTGGGCCACCAGGACATGGAATAAAGTGGTGTTGCACTGGTTTTCAAATTAAAAAAGGTTAAAAACGATCTAAAATTCTGTGTTATCATTCCAGAGCCAGAATACAGCATCAAAAGGCCAAATCCAAGTGATTCATGCCTCATACCACAGTTACACAATTTTCACAGAATCACAAAAGGGACCTCAAAAGATCATCTAGTCCAATCCCCCTGACACAGCAGGATCACCTAGACCAAATCGCACAGAAACATATTCAGGCGGGTCTCAAACGTGTCCAGAAAGGAGACTCGACAACCCCCCTAGGCAGCCCGTTCCAGTGCTTTGTCACCCTCACTGCGAAGAAGCTCCTTTTCACTTTTATGTGGAACCTCCTATGTTCCAGCTTACACTCACTGCCCCTTGTCCTATGACTAGATGACATTGAGAAGAGCCTGGCTCCCTCCTCCTGACGCTCAAACCTTTACCTTCCTCAAAAAGAAAAAAAAAAAGGTCCACAAAAATCCAAAACCACTCACAGACCTGAAGACAGATATTGAGAGTTGGGGGAAAATAAAGCATTTTACAAAATTAAACAAGAAAAAGTAACTGTTATCTTCATCCCTTCATCAAAACAGAAGTTCTCATACCAACCTTAATAGAACCCAAAGGTTTAAAACAGTCCCGTTACAGAAAGAAATGGCAATAAACACATTAAATATCAATACTCCATTTCCAGATTTTACTTTGACCTCAAATTAAACTAACATGAGCATTCATTCTATGCACAGAAGGAAGAGGACTTCAGTTCAGTTACTCCTTTTAGAAGTTCAAGACCTTTCACTGCCTTATTACTGTTGCTTTAATTGATTTGTTCTCTTAGATGAGTGATTAAAAATTCCACTTGCACCACTATCGCCATCACTTCTAAGACCTTAGACCATATCCCACAGGAGAAAAGCACAAAATCTGTCCTTCAATAAGACATTTCTCTTCTGACAGGATGATTTTCGTACCAAATCCAGATGTTAACACCAGACAGGGTGTTAACTCTGTGTCTGTACTGCTCTATGTACTTTTTTCTTAGACTGCTCAGCAGCCTTTTCTGTTGGAGACACAGAAGTTAAAAAAAAAGTAGAGCAAGGTCTTACCTCAGAGTCTTTTGGATTTTGGTTTGCAATCATGTCCAGAACAGGCTGTAAATCACTTACTTCATGAGGAAACAGGGGGAGGAAACGTTTGTATCCTCTCACCTATACAACAGAAAGTTTCAAAGTTTAGTGAAGCCATCAGGCACCATCAGGTACTGAGGACAAAGAAAAGACCCTTTAAGGAACTTCTTGTATAAGACCCTCATGCATTAAGAACAGTAAGGATATGAATCAATGTCTTAAATACCTTGAGATTTTGCAGTTTTACAAACTTATTAATCGAATGACAATTCTATAAAATGTGGGACCTCCAGAGATTGTCTAATCCAACTCCCCAAATAAAGCACAGTCACCCACTGCAGGCTATCCATGTAGAATCTCAGCATCTCCAGGGATGGAGACTCCACAGCCTCAGAGCTCAACCCACACAGACCAAAAACATATTTTCTTATGCTCAGATGGAATCTATCTAATCCATCTAATTCTTCATTACACCTTACACTCATTTCTAACACAGTGACTATCATTTTATCAGTCAGTATCTCAATGTCTGCAACAGAGTTTTTTTGCATTCAGACTTGCACTTTTGACTACTCTGGATCATTAAATAAAATAAGCTATCATTAAAATGATAAAAATGATATAAAATCTTCCACAGAACAGTTCAAGCATTGCAATGCACCACTTAGACAATTATTTACTTATTTTATTGGTTTTGAAAGTGTGGGTTCTTTTAAAGTTACATAAAAAACAAAGAAAATACCAAAAATGTACACATCACACAGTTAATCTTGGGAGGAATTTACCTTCGTAATGATGTAAAGAAATTTAAAAGCCAGGTGAACTAGTTGAGGAGGAGATTCCTTGTCCCGTACTGTGTCCAACAAGGAATTCATCATCCACTCTAATGAAAAGAGAGGGGGAAAAGAATGAGGCTACACAGAATTAGCTTACAGCTTCTCATACTTCTAATAATAAAGAGAGTGACAGCAGTCATGCAAGCAATATCAACCACAACCTTGCAATGCAAATACGGACCTTCTAGTTTAATCAATTTGCAAGCACACACTAAACTTAAAGACACTCCTACCTAAGTGGTGATCCAACAAGTGAGGCTGCTCCTGGTACTTGTCCATAATACCTGAAAAGGAAAAGGTATCTGTAATAAGCTGTTGGGAGTTAAAGGGTCTTACAGGCACTGATTGTGGGATACAGCCACATTGTAGACAGCTTTAGCTAAAGATTTCAGCAAAATGTTACCATCACTTGTAAGCAAAGTCAAAATGCAAGGAAACTATGGAGAAGTAACTATAAAAACGCAGTCTTGTCCACTTCTGTAGTGCAGACTTCCACCTACACTGAATCATAAACTCTTGAGTTACTGCAGAAAAGTCTCATGGCTAGATGGAACAAGCCATCACTCAGCTTGTTGCTGTCCTTCAGCACAGAGCTCTTTGAGTCTCTGCTGAGCACAACTTAACCAGTGCTCTGGGTGTACTGGCATTACCCCGCACTTCTCCCCAGACCTTTCTGCCTTGCTATTCACAGTGTCTTCATTAAGATTTGGAATCTCACTAACTTTTATATGCTACTGTATTTGTTCGTGTGTCAAACAATTGATTGTCTTTAAAAGCACACACACAGAGGTATCTTTGCCTTTGTCAGGCAGAAGCATGACAATGTTCCAATCACAAGGCCAAGAATGGGAGCCAGAGAATTTTCCCTGCACACCCTGGGTTTCACCACCAGGACATCTTCCTTCCCAGGCCTGGAACTTATTCAGAGATAAATTTACAGGGCACAAACACTGCAAAATTCTTATCACTTTCTTTCAAGCTCCCTGACCATAGCAGAAAAAGTCCAACAAAGAACTAAATGCAGGTGAAGATGCTCTTCAGAACTCTCAGAGCTAGCTCTTTATTTTCAAATAGAACACAGGACATCATTTCGCAAAGGACAAAGAAGCCGTAACAGATTTTGACCTGGACAAATACAAACTGTAGCTATTACTGTCTGCTCTCCTCCAAACTTCCCACACTACTTCCTTTGCCTTGCTGCCAGTAACAGGTTATCTTCCTTTTGGGAACAGACTTGAGGAAAGACAAAGTGAACTAAGAACAAATGACCACAGTTGTCAAAAACTCAAAAACTACAGAATTTGAATTTAAACCCAGAATCAATGAAAAGCAGCTACAGAAATGAAAAATGGATTTCAGAAGAGGTCATCAAGTTATCCAGTATGGCACTGCTGACATTTGGTCAGAAAACAGCTTTTTAATTAGAACACCTTCTTAACCTCCAGCTTTCCTGCATTTCTTCCTCTCACAATTTTGCTCTTTATCCCTTTTTTTTTTGATTGTCCATCAACACTTAGACTTAAGACATAACTTGGGCAGTGCTGTAGTTGACCAGAGGACGACACTGCACAACCACTCTCAAGAAACCAGCCAGGCCACCAGTACCCTTGCACTACCTGTGCAACTCCACTGAGACACTGCAGAGCCATCTCCTATCAAGAGAGAAGCCTGAACTTCCCTTTGTAATTAACTAACTCCCCTTTTTTATAACAATACTGTAAGCTGCGTACAAGTAACAGAACTAGTGAGCAGAAGAAACTCCCTCATTGCTCAGAGCTGTAGCACTCAGGAAGAAATGGAATTCAACAGCCCATTCCTTCTCTTGACCAATTGTTTTCCCAGACCAGAATCTGGCCATCTAAAATAAAACCCTAAACATAAATGCTGAAGAGAATTAACTAATAATGTTCTTCTAATGCCATATTTAAAAAAAAAATCTTCCTAACTTTTCCCACAACATCATAGTTGCAGATTAAACTACCTCTCAAAATCCTAACAGTATAGGAAAAAAATGAGCACCACCAGTTTTTGGTGAATGTTTCAGAGATGTGTGTTAAAACCCCCAGTAACTGATGACTGCTGTGTTACCTGCCTACAGATTGAAGGCATTCCCTAAGCTTCAAAGTTATACTCCACGCAGGTAGCCCATTACTGTGTTTGGGAAATTTTGCTCAGGCAAGATCAAATGACACATGTGACAGGGAAAAGATAACCAAACACCAGCGTTAGGTACGCACTCACTGGGCAATGACATGCATGCTGCAAGTTCATAAATACAATTTAAATACGGAGATGGCCCATATGATAAGAATGATAGAGCAGCACAGCAAGATGATGGATTGGAAATGATGGCCTTCCAGACATTGCTATGTTTTCAGTGGTGGCTTTTCTATCCGTCATCTACCATTTCACCTGCCCTACTGAAGGATCAATACAAACATCAGTCTTCTTGCTACTGGTTTCTGCACAGTGAAACGTGCATCACTATCCTCCTCAGATGGAACAGTCAGTTAAGTCAGTCGAGTAGCACACTGCTGAGTAGCTTCTATAGAATAAGATTTTGAATCTGGGTTTTTCTGGTTTATCTACCTAGGTTTCTTTGTCAAAAACATAGAGGCTGGATCAATATTTTGGCTGTAAGTTTTGGCGATTTCACCATGTTTGTTATTTTTCACCACTATAAAATATGGATCCACTCAACCTCATTGGTAAATATGTGAAACTTTTGACTCCTGCAAATCGCCTGGTCAAGATATTGGACCAAACACATAGATGTGCATTATAATGGGCTGACCAAATAGCTCTGGCTAACTGCAGGTAATTACAGAATCACAGAACATTAGTGATTGGAAGGGACCTCAAAAGACTATCTAGCCCAATCCCCCTGCCACTGTAGGACCACCTAGACCAAGTCACACAGGAAGTACACTAGTCCTATGCTCAGCTGAGGTCCAGAAGCAGAATTACTTTCACTAGATAGTACAAAAGCTCAGTAGCTCAGCCTGATCTAAGCTGCCTCCACTCAGAAACAATTACAAAACCTGTATGGATTCAGCAGCACTTTGTAGTATCTATGGAATACAAAAGGATTAAATTACCACTGGAAAGCTCAAAACCTGTGCATTTTTAACAAGCAATTAGGCACAAAAGTGGCTTTAACAGATAAATTTCAACTAAATCATTGCCTGTGTTTGAACAGGAAGCTGAAGGCGAAACATGGGTCAGAATCGCAGTTTCTCAAATCTAACATATGGGGTTTTATTTCCTGTGATTAAACAGTATGTAACAGAGTAGGTATCTGAAAAACTGAACGGGTAAAAAAATAAACCTAAACTATCTGATGATGCCACTAGTCCAAATTAGCTTTAATGGGGTGTTTGGTAACCGTCTCCTTTAGTCGATACAGAACTCCCTTTGGATGATATGCTTTACCTATGAATTTCTCCACGGTCATTTCTCGAGCCGCCAGATCCCCGAAGACGCTCCTCAGGTTCGCGATGAGCCCCGCGACCTCCTGACTCTCGGTGAAGCTCTCCAGGATGTTTCTCGCGGTGCCGACACCCGACTCCTGGTTCCTGCCCTCCTCCGCCTCCGCTCCCACCATCTCTCCCGCGGCCATGCTCGAGGCTGTCGCTGCTCCCTGCGAGAAACGGCCCGTCACATTCTCTCAGCCATCACCGCTGCTCCGCGACCCCGACCCAGCCCCGCCCCGTCCGGCTCCCCGCCAGCCACCGCCCAGCGCCGGCCAGGCCCGGCTCTACCCGCCTCCCCCGGCCCACCACACCGCAGGTGGCGCCCGGTGGCAGCTCAAGCCGGGGCGGCAGCACCGGGGACTTGACCCCTCTCCGCACCTCCCTCCGGCCTGAAGCGGGAGTGCCGCGCGAATTACCCTAGCAACGGCGCGCGCTGCCCACAGCCTGCAGTGCGCGCGCGACCGGGCACCACCTGTCCCTTCCCGCCTCCGCTACGGGGCGCCGCGCGGGACGAAAAGGCGTCGAAGGCGAGCTGGCGGCCCTGCGCGCGCTGCTTCCCTCCTGCAGCGGACCGGGCGCGCGGCTCTGAGGGAAGATCTCGGGGTGTGAGGCGCGCGCTGTGCCGGGAGCTGGAGGCCCGCAGGGTCTGTCTGTTCCCCGAGACCCACTGTCCCTTCGGAGTAGCTCTGCCGACCCCCGTCACTGTGCGCAGGCTGCAGGAGGGGTGGGGGGCGGCTGGATCGCAGCGTTACTCTTGACCCTCTCCACTCCCTACCCCATCCACGGCAAAACACTGAACCCTGTTATTTCTACGATTCAACATTGCATGTTCTATACAGCAATCGACCCATTTGCTACGTACAATTCTGGAAACGAAGTTCGAGTGCTGAAAGCTACAAGTACAGTACAAACGGAACTAGGAAGCCAGTGGCGGCACATGGGCTCCCCTCAGCAGTTCTGAGTGTGGGGCCAGGTGGTTTCCCGTTAGCATCCCGCAGCGCCAGCCACTCTGCTTTTCCAACACGCTTTCCCCTGCCTACTGCACACGTGGTGCTGGCAGAAACTTTCCGCTGCCCTCCTGACACACCACCAACGCATGGGGTCATAGAGCTGTTTAGAGGGGAAAAGGCCTTCAAGATGATCAAGTCCAAACCATTAACCAAACTCTGCCAAGCCCACCACATGAGAAAACTAACGTCAGGGTCTAGCAGACACTAAATCATCTCACATAATCTTTTTTACTTAACAGAAAATAAAAGTGAAGGCCCAGACCAGCTGACAAGCTAAATGGATGAGTCATCTGCAGTGATGTTCGCTTCACTCTGTTGATTTTAAAGGAAATTCAGGGAAACAATTTGGAACATTGGGCCAGTAACTTTGCCCAGCAACTCCAGCACAGAATCACAGAGTCAATCTGTATGGAAAAGACCCTTGGGATCATCGAGTCCAAACATCTACCCTACCTTACAAGTTCACCCCTAAACCACATCTGTCAACACCTCATCCAAACCATCTTTAAACATATCCAGGGATGACAACTCACCCACCTCCCTGGGAAGCCTATTCAAGTGCCTGACCACCCAACAGAGTGCTCTTGGAGATTGGAATACACCCAAGTGTCTTTACCTTCAGGCTCAAATTTGTTAAAGCAAACCACAATCACAAGGTGCAGGGACACCATACACTTAGTTTCTGCAAGGCAAGTGTTTTATTTGAGAAGGAGCTTCATTTCACAGGTCCTTTCCAATGTAAAACATGTATTTTTATTACCATTAGCAAATACTGGTACACATGCACTTGGCTGTATTCTTAGACCTGGGTCTTCTAGCTGTCAGCTACGACTTCAGCTGCACTTTATTTCTGTTAGTCCACTTTTCCAGTGTTATAACTGTATTAGATGTTATAACCACACTGTGACAACTTCCCCTAACTGTAGCCCAAATTGAAAAGGAAGTAAAATCCACTTAATGATCAGGATTGTATTTACAGAGAATGAAATGCATTTTTAAGATTTTTAAATTATATCTACTATAACATCTAACTGTGAAATCTTTATAGCACAGACATTTATGTTCGAAAGAAATCTACATACATCTGAATATCTTTTTGAATGTACTACTTCAGGTATTAATCACCACAACTGTCTGAGGCCTAAATACCTTAAGCTCACTTATTCATATTCAGATTTTCTGACTCTTATAAGTGTTTGTTGGATTGCACTTTACTCCTTTCTTCCACTAAAAAACCCATGAATTTGCTAACACACTCTAGCTCACATTGTATGTCAGTGCCTTTGTTGCAGTTTTCTCCCCAAATTCTTATTGCCTCTGTTTTCTATAAAAATAAAGCCGTTAGGAATATTAAAAACCATTGTAAACCCATCTATTTTGTTCCTTCAGCAGTGGCAGAACAAACCGGCTTTATCTACAATGTGTTATTTTCTAAAATTTAAAATACATCAAGAAGTGATGAGCACAGCAGCAACCGATGCTTTCTCATCATCCAAACACTAAGCTTCTTTCTGACTTCTTGCTGCCTTATGACAAAGTTATTAAAATATGCTGCTCTCACGGTATAACACACTAAGACAACACACTAAAACTATCTCTTATCAAACTTGTGTGGTAACAGCCCACTTTCTGAGCATAGTTAATTACAAAAGAACTACATAGACATGGTTTTTACAAAACACCACCGTAACTTCATATCTCACAGCAAGAAAGAAAAGTATTTAACTATAATACTTAAAATGAAAATAACTATTACAAATATTACTAATTATGTGTGCTTGCCAAGTGCAGTCCAAAGGGCTTTGTTTACTCTTTAAATCAAAAAGAGAATGTTTTCACTTTGAGATTCACAGAATCTGATTCAAATTCTGGATTAGGGCACTTCACGTGGGGAAAGACGACAGAAACAAAAATGGGAAAGAGGATGGACACAGAAACGCAAAACTAAAAGAGAACAAAAAAGTGGAGCCGTAAAGAACTAGTCATAACTTCCAGCACCACAACCCCACAACATACATTCTGCAATAATGCACTGCTGACAGAGCAGCAGCACAAGTGGGAAGATGCAAACAACTGTGGAATCGCAGCAGCTATGAAGTGAGACTCTTCAGAGGCCACCTCTTGTGAACTTGTGCCAGTTAGGGCAATCTTCCCAAACAATGCAGGTGTAAATCTGTGCTAGGAAACCAGTATGAATTGTTACCGCATAGTGAGGCTCCAAAGTGTATTAATTTTACGTGCCAGGTGTTCTACCATCAATTAACTTCATCATTAATTCCTAGTTTGTGCTAATTACGATAAACAGGGGTTGTTCATGACTAAGGGAATTAATATTAGGTCACAATTTCTCAAGCCTGTCTGGTTAGTTCAGAAGTTTTCTCATTACATTTAGGGTGGATCCCCTGTATCCTGTCCCAAAATGGTTCCAGTGGTTTATGTAATTAAAGAGCTGATACAATTTGTTTCGTTTCTCAAACCCAGGAGCTTTAGGTATTTTACTGTGATAGGCAGAGAAAAAAGAGCTGCTGAAGCCACCAAACATTCCAGCAATGGCCAGTTCAAATTCTGAATGGCCATAGAAGCAAGCAGGGTCAAAGATAATTGGCCCAGAGTCATCCTCAGCCACATTTCCTGCCCACAGGTCCCCATGCAGGAGAGCAGGAACGATTTCCATGTCACAGAACATTTCAGGAATCTTTGGCTGAAAAAGCATAAACAAACACATAAGAATTAAAGACTTTTGAAGAAGATAGTACTGCAAGTATTTAGGCGACTAAGCAGGTCACATACTACATTTTCAGTCCTCAAGGAGAGCTTCTGAAGTTAATGGCTACAAACATAAAATGTAAATCACTAGTGAATGAGTTTAACTGTTCTTGACAGAGCTTAGCAAACCTTTTCATTCACAATTTAATATTAAGGTATCATTTCTGGACATGGATCACATTGGCTGCCACAATCAATATAAAATAAATGTCATTTAAATTAAAAGGTTGCAGTGGCAAAAAGGGGCAGCAGGAAATTTCTGTACTAATTAACGAGAATTAATGAGCCAGCTTGTGCTGTAGAGCTTGCACAGCAATACAGTCCTGGCTGTTTCTGAAGTACTGCATGGAGCATCACCTGAACCATAGCCTCAGCTCCGCGCCTGGACCAATTAACACAAAATCTGCCTGGGCAGCAGAATCTTACCTGCTCCAGAACACCCAGCTCTTAGATAAGGTGTAGACCACCTAAGTGTTATTAGCTCTATTCTAATACATAAACATGTCTATAAATATATGAAGGGTGGGTGTCAGGAGGATGGAGCCAGACTCTTCTCAATGTCATCTAGTGATAGGACGAGGGGCAATGGTTGTAAGCTGGAACACAGGCAGTTCCACATAAATATCAGAAGGAACTTCTTCCCAGTGAGGGTGACGGAACACTGGAACAGGCTGCCCAGGGAGGTTGTGGACTCTCCTTCACTGGAGCTGTTTAAGACCTGCCTGGATGTGTTCCTGTGTGACTTGGTCTAGGTGATCCTGCTGTGGCAGGGGGATTGGACGAAATGATCTTTCCAATCCCTAATGATTCTATGATTCTATAAAACCCCTTTAAAATTGTACTGATGCATATTTTCTAACATTCAAAAAAACAGGTTTAAGACATGGTTCATACTTTTAGCTGTGACCAAAGTTCTCTGGCTTCCCTGTCTCCGTAATCCTTTTCAATCAAATCCAGTTGACCTTGGAGCCGGTGCTGAACAAAGAAGGAAGGCCAATCACTCTGCCACTCATTCACCTACAAAATATGACGCAAGGGATTCTGACATGTACACAGTCAGTATTGACAATACACACTAATACACTCTATGCTGTCAAAATGGCCTAGAAAATGCTCGTGCTATACCTATGCACACTGCTATTAGGATGTTCCACTCATTGTTCTTCTGGGAGTGCTGCTTCTTTCCTTGCTTAGGTGAGGCTGTCTTTCACAGGAGATAAAAGTTGAGGTTCTAGCTACTTTAATTCTTTATGTTTTCCAGAGATAAGGTTTCTGGTGAGATTATTTCAATTGTTCCAGATTCTATTTCAAATTTTTTTCTGGAAATGCAAGAATATTTATTCATTTTTGTTGGGTAGTGCATTTTTAATGTGGTGAAAAATTGTACTCAGCAAAGAGTGAAGATACTGAATACTCATCAGTTAAATAGTAAAATGAAATTCCACCGTGTGCAGAGCCAGCAAGCAATAGATTTCTCTGAGAGCCCTTTCCAACGTCCGATGTTTTACATGATGTGGTGGGTTTGGCCATTTCAGATCCATATAGTAGGGGCACAGAAAAAACACCAGACTCAAGACATGGTATATGAAGGGATAATTGTTTCATTAAGCACCACTAAGCTAAAGAATCACCACATAATTTCAGATTCTTACCAGATCTTGTGTCTGTTTGCTACATGGGTTGTACACACACTCTGAATGGCCATCACATTCCCTTCACTATCACTTCAGAATGAAATTGTGAAAAGCAAAGCTGTGCTCACAAAGCTGAAGGCCAGTAAAACAAGCTGTATAAACTGTTAGGGATTTATAGAGCTTAGTGAGTACACATCAGCTTCCTCAGGCAGGGAACATACCTGTGGGATATAACCGTAGCAAGTGTCTGTGTGGAATCCAAACTTATCCACATATTGAGACTCAGACTGACCTGCTCCTTTACCTAAGAAAGAAAACAAACATTGGGAGTTTAAGGCTCAGCTTGTCAGAGTGCTGGATCTTCTCATTTCAGCTGTATTTCTTTAATTTAATGGGTTGGACTCGATGATCCTTAGGGTCCCTTCCAACTTGGTGACCCTGTGAATGTTTCGGAGTCACACTGCCACTGCAAGCACCTCCCCCTGTCAATAGTCCTGAGTGTTGAGATCCTTATATAGTACAGTTTGCAAATAGAACTAAATTTCAACTAACAGGCATAGAACATAAGCAATAAGTTACACTTTTTTTTCATGATCATAACCCTCTCTGAAGATGGAAAGACCTCTCTTAAACTTGAAGATACTGAATGGAAACGGAGGCACAGTTCACCACAGCTTTCGATAAAGGAGTCAGACATTCAGGAACAGTTCAGATATCAGACTTGTTGTCTACTCTTCTGGCACCTGAACAGATTGTCATTGAACAATGCTTATTTTTTATTCACAGATAATTTTTGACCTGCCACTACCTTGACCATCTTTGAAAAATAACAAACTATAATATGTCCACAACTAAGTGCTGAACCCAGCCCATCCCCGAAGTAATGGAAAAGACACAGGCTGGTGTTTCAGATCTCAATATTAACAACTTCAAAAGTGTATTTTCTGGTATAGCTTTTGGGGTTTTGTCATTTACACCTTAATCCACTTTCCAAAGACTGAAGGAAGGTGTTGTCATGGAAGTGAACAGAAACTGGATCATGACTTTACGCTGCTGATTTACAGCTGTCCTCAAGGAGCAGCAATTGTATATTTCACTACATATGCATTGGAAACTGTAATCCCCAACATCATCAAATGGGACTTTAATGATGTGTTTACTAACTGGGACCATGTGCTGTGGTAAGGTAACTGTCTCACTCAACAGTAAACAAAAAAGAGGATGTCTGTAAGGTCAAAAGCATGTAAACAGTATGTGAGGCTGAAAGGTTTAACCAACACTGACACAGACAACTATTACACATTTTCAGTTTGGCTCATGAAATGCTAAAACCTCTAGCTATCCAATAATAGCACTATTAAAGTACTAGATTTCTGTACCTATATAATTTTATTTAAAAAAGTATTTACAAAATGAAGGTTTAGTAATAAGTTAATTTCATTTTGTCAATGCTAAAATTACATATTTAAACACTGGAACAGGAATTCTAGCTGCAGTGTATACAATGTACATTTGATAAGTGTTTTGCAGGGACAGCATGGTCCTAGCTCATGAAACTGTGTCCCTATATTGACTGTAGTTCTCATTACAATTATCATGCAATACTGTACCACAGCCACGTGACTTCTTTCCCTTTGGGTTTAGTGCATTATACAAATACTCTACCCACTGTGCTCCCCTCCTTTCTCAATTTCTCTCCAAGTTTCTGGTTGTAAAGATGAAGATCGGCTATCTTCTCACCAAGTGCTGAAGAATACCTGTAGGATCAGAAACAAACCAAAACTGAAACAAGTGAACAAAACACAACGGGGAAAAAATATCACTTAAATATGACCAAGCATTTCTGTGGCAAACACAGAATTTTAATCCTTCACAAGTACAGAACAGGCCAAATGATTAGACTGGTCTGAAGAAAAACCTTGTAAAAGATAATAAAATGAACAGTCAAAGCTCTTGCAAGAAAGGTAAACAGAGCACAGCATTATACAAACAGGAGCAGAGTGCAGGAGGGTCAAGTAATCCCCCTTATCAGCTCCACATTAACAGGCAGAGAACAGAACATGGGATCTATTTTAGGGGCTCATACTTGGAGCAGGAACTGAACAGCAAGAAGAATGACAAGCCCTTCTTTTGAAACCATAGGCAAGGATTAGAAGGAACTTTTTCATAGTGAAGGTGACGGAGCATTGGAACAGGCTGCCCAGGGAGGTTGTGGAGTCTCCTTCTCTGGAGACATTTAAAACCCGCCTGGATATGTTCCTGTGCGACTTGGTCTAGGTGATCCTGCTGTGGCAGTGGGATTGACTGGATGATCTTTCGAGGTCCCTTCCAATCCCTAATGATTCTGTGATGCTCTGAATGAGTTGTGATTGCTTAATACAAAGGACAGATAACTAAAAACCAATGAAAATACTGCACAGACAGCAGAACAGGAGATGCAAGGATGGAAACTAATTTCTTCTAACCGTGCCTGGAATAGGTAGAAAATGAGAGGTTTAAAACTGCAACCAGAAGTACTGGGATTAGACAGTGGCAAATCTTTCCCAAGAACAGTAGGATGGATTGGAATGAACTGTTTGGGGAGGCTGTGGAATTGCCACTGTCCTCCCAATTAAAACAGGTAACAACTGCCATAAGAGCCACAGGCTCTGTGTGCTGATAGAGGCCCAGAACAAACTGGCCTGTGGCTCCTCAATCCCATTTCAGGTTAGCTGACAAATGAAATGGAAGTTAGCATTATCCATCTATTCAAATCCTCCGCACTGCAGTGCCTTTGACTGTACTGACCTACTTCAGCCATGCTTGAAGATTACACTTACAAAAGGAGAGATTTTAAAGATTTGGAAGATACAAGAAGTTTAAATTAAACTGATTGACTGGAAAAATAAATGAAAAATTTCACGAGGCTAAACTCAGCCATCATCACTTTAGTATCACCTCAGCACTAAAGTAGGTGGACCAGTGCACAAAGCTGTAGACTAGTGGTAGCACACCATTACTATTGGCGGTAGAAGAGCAGGGAAGACCGCATATGGGGAAGGAGTGTATGCACACACAAACACACACAGGTTAGCTGGGTTTGTCATTTATGTACAAATACATATACAAACATGGATCTAGGCAGGTATGAGCTTTATCCTAAGTACAGACATACTTGTTGAGGTGCTTCATCTTTAGGTACTCCATGACAAGCATTGCTCCTCTTCCAGGTAGGTCAATTATTTTAATAGGCTGAGGCACTCGGACAATATTGGTTTTCTGAATTGCTTCCAAACTCGCCTTTTCCCCTTCAAACATTTTTCTAGCCTGTCAAGAAACAAGAATATTCTTCGGCTAAACTATGGATGTCTGCAACAAGTTACTTGGGGGGAAAAAAATAACCAACAGCCTTGCTGATAAAGTTACAAGGAGTCAATGAATCTTGGTACAAGAACACAGCTGCAGTGAGGTTTCAGTCCACACCAGGAGGCCTGAGTGCCTTCATTCTAAATTTGTTTTACCCAAATTCATTCCAGGATAGGAACATGTAGGACACATCCCATTGCACTGCAATTTCCAGCTTCTTATGATGATACCAAACTGCTGAGACATAACTATCTTAATACCCAAGATCTCCTCCTTCAAAACCACAGGTGATCACAACTAAACAAAGTAGAAGATTAAATCCTGAAATGAGTTCTCCTTTCCAATGCAGATCAATGGCTACCAGGTGGACATCCCAGTACAAACATTACACCTGAACTCTGCATTTTTTAAGTAAAGCTTCTGTTCTTCACAGCAGTTTTAAGATGTTTTACATACTGATAAAACTAATTTCTGATGCACCGTGGTGTTACAAAAGGCCAAATTAATTTAGTAACAGAAAAGCCAAGAGCTTGGCCTAAACCAGGGCAAGAATCTTACTGCTAGAAATACAAAAAGCACCGAGGAAGTTTGAAAGCTCTGTAGCTTTAAAAATAATATGTGAGTATTATCACTGGCTAAAAATCCCAATTCCTCTCTCCCACTACTCCGTTCTCCCAACTGAAACATGGAAAGGACATTGTGAATGCAACTGCAGCTTTTCCAGGTATTACAGTAACGCTTTGTATGCAGCTCCTTTTCTTATACTAGAATGCTGTTCCTGTAGTTGAAGGTTATCACACTGCATTACAGCTCACTTTGACACTGATACACACACACACACACACACACACACACACAGAGAGAGAGAGAGAAAGACTGCAGCAATTACACTGACACAGAATAGACAACAGCTTTTAAAAGAAAGCTGAAATATTTAAGAGTCAGCCTGAAAATGCAGAGCACTGAATTGCTAACAAGTAGAAGCTTATAAAATCCAAGGCTCTCTACATGCAATAACATCTGTAGTTAAGTAGCCACAAGCATTAACCTGGGGTTTGTGGTTGATTTTAACAAACACCCGTCCATTGTCTGTTTCATAACCTTGACCTTGGCAAATGTATCCTCCTCCTCCTGAGCTTCCAAATGCCTTCAGAATGGAAGTCTTCAATTCTGTTTTCAGGATTTTTTCCATGGCAGTTTCCAGGCTGCTGCAGGTGCTTCCAGCTAGATCCGCTGCAAAGCAGGATTAGAGGTCTGGGCCCTTCTCTCCCTGTCAGTCACTGCTGGGAGCTGGGAAGGGCCACCCACCGCAGGGGAAAAAACAACAAAACAAATAACAGCAAAAACCAAAAACCCCAAAAAGCAAATGCAGAGGTAAGGCTTCCAACTGCTTCGTTTCCACTGGCTTTTGTAGCTACAGACAAAAAATAAAAGCCTTTCGAAATATTTGCTAGAATAAAATCGAGAGGCGCATCCAGGGCCTGTTAGCGGAGCCGAGAGCCGCCGGTATTTGTAGTCCGAGCCCGTTTTGCCGCTCTCTGCCTCGTGAGCACAGCCGTTAACGTCCGATCCGCTAGAGGGGGCCCAGAGAACACGGTACCACCCCGCCCGGTAACCGCCCGGTAACAACCCCGCGCCGTACCGCCGGGTAGTTAAGGTACAGAAATAGAGCCGTGAGGATGTGATTAAATCTCGGTGCTGACCACAGCCACCAGAAAGATGTAGAAAGGCTGGTGGTTTCTCCTCTGCTTATAGTTGCTTTATGTGGACCGGAGCTGTGTTGTCAGGACCGAGGTGTTCAGAAGGCTCTGGGCACAATTCCATCCCTTCGGAGAGCCAGCCTGAAAGAGCGCTCAAGGGAGTGGGACAGAAGGATGCTCGGGGCTGGGCATTATCAAGCGAAAATTCACAGTAAAAACATTAAGTTGTTAGTAAGAAAGGTAGGATTCTGTTCCTATATGCTTCTTCAGACTCAACATGATTTCACGTTTTAACCTCCTTTTACCACCTAACACACAGAAAGAAGGTCTTTTGGGTACTGAATTTAATAACTTCAAACTTACAAAGTGCACAGACACTCTCAGGTATAAAGGGTTAAACCACTAAAATATGTTATCACAATCCAGGCCCTACAATATCTGTTTTCATAACAATCTGTGTAAAGACAAGACATGGTTTGGTGGTTGTGAGTGACTCCTGACACATGAAAGCCCATGGAAAAGGCTGCAGCTCCTGATCCCACCTAGAGCAGCAATGCCCACTGGCTGCTGGGGAATTCCTGCTTTCTGATGCCACTGCAGCACTCTTTCCCCACTGCGCTCTCTTTCCATTGTTTATTTGCACTGTAAGCTTAGGTTTCGGCGGAACAAGGACTGCTTACTGGGCAAAAACTGGCTTAATTTACATAGGCTTTCACTTCAATCCCAAATGTTCCAGTTGTACATGGAGTGAGACCTATCAGCATTGTACAGGCTGCTTCTCAGTTAGGTTCTCAGAACACAGCTCCTTGCAGTGCACAGAGCAGCGGGAACATACGGGACTGCGAAGGGACAGACAAGCTAAGGAGGGAGGAACTTTCCTAACATCCAGATTTATTTGAGTAGGACGTTGTCTAAAGCAACCAGTGACTGCTTTGGCAATCCTTCCGCAAAGTCCAGTTGTAGTATTTCACAAGCGTCACATCCCTGATACACTAACCATTACATAGCCTAGTCACAAAACAGAACTACAATGTTGCTGGGGAGAGGTAAAGAAGACCCAGCACTTACTGCAGGACTAAGCAGTACGTAAACACTCTGGTGGAGCTTCTGTACCTAGGAATTGAGCCAGAGCTGCTGCAGCAAACACCTATGCCCAAAACAAATTCAGTTTGAAGTATAAGTGTTCAGCTTGTACATTAAATCCCAGTAAACAAGTGCATGTGCATGCAAAGCAAACCTCATTATGGCTTTAGATCTCAGACAGTTTGTGGCATTTTACTCACTCATGAGACTGATTTACAGATAGCAGAAATGCCAAGCAAGTTGAATTTGGGGCTTCTATTAGAACAGTGGTCTCCAGCTGCTGTAAAGAGGGAATCATTCCCTTGGTTGTGGTGTAACGTTGGTAAAAGGAACCAAGTCATTTGCCAACAAAATGTCAGTGAGCAGGGATCTTCACTTCTGCATAGTGAAAGATAGCCTAATTCATTTTTTTCTATCCACCTGTTAAGGAAAAATAAAAATGAGCCCCCCAATAAACCAAAAAAGCAAACAAGGAGAGTAGATCTTAATCTAGAACATGACCGCTGAACCCAAACCTGTTGCAGTTGAGTTTACCATGCACTTCTGCAATTTCCAGTGCAGATACCAAAAGTTATTCACTGTAACATTTCTCCATTGTTCTGACATTTTATTTTGGTTTTGATTGCACCAAACCCAGAAGTGTATTAATCCAAACATACTGCATCACTTGCATAGTAGCCAAGAGATAGAAAAGCCTTTTGTTTGCCTCCGCACTGGGTTGGTATTTAACTGGTAAGGCACAGGTGAGAATCCTGGTTCCCTAACATTGTTCTCCACATTGTTTGATCAATAATATAATTGCAAAACACTGGAAGTGAAATTACTCAAAAGCATCCCAGATGCGCTCAGAGGAACAGAGCGTCTGACAGCACCCACCCCAGTGAAAGCTCCTAACGCAAACACTTCAGCACCATTGACACATCACAGAAAACTGAATTGCTCTGCCACATCAAGCAGAGGTGAGGAGCCACAATGGGCTGATTGCACCTGGTTTGAGACCTGTCCTTGGGACTATGCTTTTAGTGAAGTTTGTAACTGGTTAGTTTCCCAGCTCTTTTCTTCTTCTGCTCGCAAATGCTGTGAAGATGTTTCTTTTCAATGAAAGCCAGAAGACAGATATCTCCAAAGACGGCAAGGAAGAAAAAGATCCTTCACTTCTTCTTTGGGAGTAACAGAATCCAAAGGATCAGTGGCAATCAAAGCTGTGTAAAGGAGTGGAAGCCAAAAGTAAAAGGATTTCCAGCATAAAAACTGCCCTTCCTTTGACAGAAGTTATAGCTCCTCAGTCAAGACCCACGCAAGGACAAATAATTCAGAGCTCCTTTCATCCTTTACTTTCAGCATGACTACATACAATATCAACCTGAGGAGTTCTCTGTGAATTCTCTTTAGATTTAATTGAACAATGAGTTGAAAAGGAATTAAGCCAGGGGTCCTCAAACCCCGGCCCGCGGGTCCGCCGGTATTTCACACCCCACCCCACCAAGCCCCCCGCCACTTCCTGAGGCCGGGCCGGCGGCTCTGGCCCCCTACACTGTCCGAGGACAGGAAACCGGCCCCATGTTTAAAAAGTTTGAGGACCTCTGAATTAAGCATTACTTTACAAAGAAAAATAATAAAGCCATTGTGATTCTGGTGTGACTTAGTTACCAGAAATATTTTCACCTTAAATCTGTTGTCACTATCAGTGTCTACAGGATAAGCTAATTATAAATCACTTCCTACCTGTTTTTACTTCTGCTACAAGTGCCCAGCACCAGCTGAAATCACCAGACCTGTTTTGGTACAGCAGTGGAGATGAAAAGCAGGAAGAAAAACAGTTTTTAGAGATGACAACAGACCACGAGAATGACAACAAAACTAACAAAAAAAACCCCACTGAGGTGCAGGACATGCTCTACATGTTCTACATGTAGGAACCATACAGAGTTCAGCAAAAATACAGCTTCTTGTGGAGCACATCAAGCTGGATGTATTTTCACAATTAGTAAAGGCAAGTCCAGACATTGTGCAGTCTCCATCCTTGGAAGGTTTCAAGACTAGACAAACACCTAAATAACCCAGCCTGTCCTTGTAGCTCATGCTGCTTTAAGCAGGAGACTGAAGTAAGGGATGTCTGACATCTATCCCAGTCTGACTTTTCCTGATTCTAGCCACAAAGTCCAAACTGTCAAATTTCACCTTCTCCTAACTTCTCCCCAAGGCAGAAGCTGCTATTATTAAAATCATGCAGAATCATATCCGAACCCACTCATTGCTTCTCTAAGGAATTAATTTAAAAATTTAGCTAAAATTAACGAAGAAGGTATAGAGAGATTTGGTTTTCAATGTACTAAAAATCAATGCCATGGAATGTATTCATCTCTGTATGTCACACACATACTGTGACCCCTCTGGAGAAAAGACTTAGAAACATCCTGACAGGATGTTACAGTTCAAGTACACGTATAGAATCATAGAATCATTACGGATTGGAAGGGACCTCGAAAGATCATCTAGTCCAATCCCCCCGCAACAGCAGCATCACCGAAACCAAGTCACACAGGAACACATCCAGGCAGGTCTTGAATATCTCCAGTGAAGGAGATATTCACCCTGGGCAGCCTGTTCCAGTGCTCCGTCACCCTCACTGGGAAGAAGTTCTTTCTCAGATTGACGTGGAACCTTCTATGTTCCAGCTTACAACCATTGCCCCTTGTCCTATCACTACATGACACTGAGAATAGCCCAGCTCCATCCTCCCGACACCCACCCTTCACATATTTGTAGACATTAATGAGGTCACCCCTCAGTCTCCTCCAAGCTGAAGAGACCCAGCTCCCTCAGCCTCTCCTCATAAGGGACGTGCTCCACCTCCTTCATCATCTTTGTTGCCCTATGCTGGACCCTGTCCAGCAGCTCCACATCCCTCTTGAATTGAGGAGCCCACAACTGGACACAATACTCCAGGTGTGGTCTCACCAGGGCAGAGCAGAGGGGGAGAAAACCTCTCTTGATCTGCTAACCAACCCAGGATGCTGTTGGCCCTCTTGGCCACAAGAGCACATTGCTGGCTCATAGTCATCCTGTTGTCCACCAGGAGCCCCTNTGACTTCTCTTTTGTAAAGCCATGCTGACTGTCCCTAATGACCCTCCTGTCCTTGATGTGCCTGGAAACATCCTCTAGAACAAATTGTTCCATCACCTTTCCTGGGATGGAGGTGAGGCTGACCGGTCTATAGTTACCTGGGTCTTCCTTCTTTCCCTTTTTCAAGATTAGGATAACATTTGCTATTTTCCAGTCCCTAGGCACCTCTCCTGTTCCCCAGGACCTAGCAAAGATGATGGAGAGTGGCTTAGCAATGACTTCTGTCATCTCCCTTAGTACACACGGGTGCATCCCATCTGGGCCCATGGATTTGTGTACATCCAGTTTGCTCAACTTATCCCTAACCCAGTCCTCATCAACCGAGGCAGGCTCATCTCTTGCCTCAACCTCCTCTGCAGTCTGGGGCTTAATATCAAGACAACCCCTAGAAGTATAGACAGAGGCAAAGAAAGTGTTGCCTTCTCTGCATCCTCTGTCCCCAGGGCACCCACCTCATTCAGCAGGGGTCCTACGTTGCCTCTAGAATACTGTGTAATAAAGTCAGTGGCTCTTTAATCCTTTTTTCCTAGTTCAAACAGGAATGGACAGTCAGTACAATTAATATATAGAACTAGGAAATAAAGAGCAGTACCAGGGAACACATACTCACCAGATTTGGAATGTACAGAGAGCACCAAGAGAGAGGAGTACACAAGAAAGAAAAGCAAGATAACATTTGCTTTAAACTATGAGATAAAGGGATAAACACCCACAAAAGCAGGCCTAGAACATGTAGTGCAACACAACTACTAAAGAGGAGAACTCTAAGTGCAGGGCAGAACTGTAAAACACATGAGAAAAAAATATACCTTATAGAACGCAGCCATTTCTTCTTAAGAGTCCATCACAGCCTGCCTTGAATATTTCATTCACTTCATCCCCTGATCCAGGTGCTGTCCATAAGGATTCCAAACCACAGGACCCATGGTGCAGTAGAGTTTGCTGCTACCTTCCATCTGGATCCTTACCTACACTTTATCAGTTGTAGCACACAATAGCTTTGACAGAACATAACATCTCTCAAAACTCTAAACACAATGGTTTCTATTGAAATTACTTGCATCAACCACCATTTTCCTTCACTCACAAAAATACCTTGAGGACTCACCACTTATCATTGAAGTCTACAGAACCTTTCACCTTCAAATGATTGAAAGCGTTACGGTACTTTAGCAAAATAACAATGATGACTCATTGAAGAATTGCAAACAGAATGACCTTGTTAAATAACTTGTACCTTTATTAGGAAGGCATGTGGAAATAAAGAGTGGAGGGACCTACCAGACTGCTGGCTAAAATTCCACAGCATTTCCTCAATTAGCTGCACTCAGCAGCGTGACATGTGGGTGAAAGGGATATGGATACAGACACAACATTCCAAAACACATGAGAAAAAGCAGGCACCATGCACAGTTTGAAAGCACAGGACCTCAGGTGACATCTAAATTAACAACACAAAATGTTCTACATTCATACACCACTCCACATTAAATTCCACAACCGCACTGCCATCACCACCTCTGATGCCTGTAACTGTCTAATAAACTAAGGAACTCCAACAGATTAGAGCAGGTAGTTCGAGAATGAACACAAGTTGTAAGGTTTTAATTCAAAAAACACAGACATCATCTGAAAGAAGCTTTTATTTAAACATGAGGTAAAAGTAAAACTATTCTACCAAGCAAGGCCTGAGAAATTTTTTTAGCAAAAGTTAAACAACCAGTGAGAACAGCAGTGGAATTAAGGAAAGTTGTACCAAGTGATAAATCTTCTTGATTTGTTATTCCAATTTGTATCAGTTAAGTGCAAAACTAGCAATTAAAAAACCCCATGTCATCTGCTGATATCCAGTGAAAAACTTTTTTAGTTCGTTAAAGTCATCGCCAAGCAGTCACAAAGCTCACTAGGCATCATGCACCTCTCTCACCCACCTGGTAATTCCTGCACTGCAATACCATTACCAGCCTGTACCAAAGAGAGAACAAGGGCAGTATTACCACCCTCCAATGCAAGAAATAGCTCCTCTGCAAAGCTACCCCTACAGAACCTCTGACACTAGTGCAACTGCCATTTGGTGAGTGACATTTTACCTTGCTTTGGTATTGCATCTCTTAACTCAAGAGTGACAAAGTGCACTTAGTGGGGGCTGAAAGAAAATGTCAGCATATGCCACCTACATCCTGAACTACTCAAAACATACAGAAGGCCAGTACCACAACCAAGTGGCACTCACTATCCTGTAGGCAACCACAACAGGCACAAAGACCATCTCCTGCTTGTACTAGGGAGAGAGCACACCCTCACAGGCTGAAGTGCATGGCCTGGGAAGATGGTCAGGAATGCTCACTGCTGGAGGAAAGCATAACCCACAGAGCAGGGAGCACTGCTGCTGGAGAAAATGTAATTGCTGTTGGTAAGAGCCCACTGGTCAGTAAGCTCACAAGAGCCTACAAGAATGTCACAGGGCACCAAAACACACATGCCAGAAAAAATCCTAAGCATTTTCACACAGCTTTGTAACAGAAGAGCAAGCTGTCATCAGCCAACAGAATCATGTTAGTGTAATGTATAGCAAGTCCAAATTATTTTGCACAGTTCCCATTATATAATTTCCTTGTTGACTTTCAAAATGTTTGGTTAATATTGTTCTCGTGCAAGTTACTGGACAAGAAGAGCTGAAAAAGTCTGAGCAACCTATGGTAAAGGTGGAAGGAAGAGCAGAAAAGCAATGAACAACTTTCTTAGCCATCTCTTCAGTAACAGAAAAGCCATTGTCCATTTCACAACCACTTCTCTAATGTTTTCCATTAGAGTACAAATGCAAACCTTGGTATTTCTCTAGTGTGCACAACTGGTCCCTAAGAGAGAACTTCTTCCAAATCACTCACTCTTGAGCGCTTGATCTGTAATTGCATCACCTATTCCCAAGCACACAATGCCTTCTTGACACCAATAGGTCTTTAATGCAACTAAAGAAACTCCTTCCTTAGGTATTTCCCTCATAGGACTTCTCCCAAGTATACTTAAAAGGGATGATTATGTTACACCAGGTATTCAGCAGAACTCACTGATTCTAGGGTCTCTAGAGTCCAACAAGGTCAAGGGTCTCAGTTGCTTTTTTTAACTACTCCTGTAGTTGCACCTCCAGGTTGAGGAGTTTCCACACTGCACAGGAATCACCCTGCTCAAGCAGCATGTCACTTGATAAGGTTTCTCATAATGTTCAGAGAAGACCCTCTGTACCCTGTACCAAAATGGTTCCAATGATTCATGTAGTGAAAAAGCTGATAAAGCTTTAGGCGTTTCTCAAACCCTGCAGCTTTGGGAATTTTACTGTGATAAGCAGAGTAAAAAGAACTGCTAAATCCACCAAACATCCCAGCTATTGCAAGCTCATACTCTGAATGGCCATAGAAAGATGCTGGATCGAAGATAATTGGTCCAGAATCATCCTCAGCTACATTTCCTCCCCAGAGATCACCATGCAGGAGAGCAGGAACAATTTCCATGTCGCAGAACAAACTGGGTATCTTCAGCTGCAAGGGGAAAAAAAGCAACATTTGTAACTACTGCATCTTCAGATGAGTGACCACACAGTTCTATCGGCTTACATGCAGAGCATGAATTGAAACAACTTAAAAGCCAGTTTTAAAAAGTAACTTTGTTTGTACTTTGGAGTACAAGCAAAGGGTGAAGTGGCCAAAGCCATTCTAGCTTAGAATGAAAGGCATTTCAAGTCCTAAAAACTGGAGGCTTTTCCCAGCAGATCCCCGAGCAGAACAACAAACAATAACTTTGTTTCACAAAAAGAAAATTGAAACAACCTATACCCAACTACAATGCAAACAGAGAACTTCTCCTACCTGAAGTTGTGCCCAGAGTTCTCTTGCTTCCCTGTCTCCAGAATTCTTTTCAATCATGTCCATCTGTGGCTGGATTCTTTGCTTGGTAAAGAAACTCACCCAGTCATTCTGCCAGTCATTCACCTGAAGGAACAGGTGTCAGCTCCACACCACGCAATAACACATCTTCTGTTTCAAAATCGGCTTTGGAGGATTACACAAGACTATCCAGGACAGTAAACATTACTACTTAATTGAATGTTATCTCTAAACATTACATTAAGGGAATAATTAATCTTATCTATGTGATAAAACTCAAGAAATCAAAGACCTAAGAATGTCCAAAACAGCTGGAACTGCTGTCCAAAGCACTACTTTCCTCTAGGTTCAACAATGTTTTTTCTTGTTAGACTTCACAGAAATAAGTGTTTCCATTACCATATTTTCCCTTCAGTGACACAAAGGGCCAAAATTAAGATAAATGTAACATTCTATCAGTCTGATGAAGTACAACCTACCTGTGGGAGATAGCCACAGCAGGTAACTGTATGAAAGCCAAATTGATCCACAAACTGGACTTCCATTTGCCCTTGACCTTTACCTTTCAAACCAAAGACAAAAATCCAATACTAATTACAAGAGTCTAAGTATCTGTCAGAGAATAGATTCTATGACTCCAATCTACAATGCAAATGGACCTTAAGAACTACACAAGGGTATAACACTGCTTCTACTGAGAGTAAAGAAACCTGCGCCTTAATAGACTTTGTTACAACAGTTCTTGCTAGTGGTCTCTAAGTTTAAAACTTGTATTTTAAGGTAGTTTATCTCCTCTGGTACCATTTCCTTGCAGTAATTGCAGTTCAGGATCCCAAACTGACTAAATGCTTCCAAACAGAGCTAATTAACTTACTCTGAAATAACAAAAGTTATCTTAAGTATTTTGCCAATTACAATTAACTAGGTTAAATTTGCAAGCAGCTGAGTACTGTACCAACTGTGCTCTCTTCTTTCTTCAGCTTCTCTCCAAGCTGTTGGTTATGAAGATGGAGATCAGCCAGTTGTGTTCCAAGCTTGGCTGAATGCCTAAGAAACACAAAGCATTGTCAGCAACACTGACTTGTGAAGAAACCTGATTCTTGATATTCCAAGAGTTTCTTGAGAAGATTTATCAAATAGAGCAAGGTCTGCACCTCTAACAAAGTAGATTTTCAAATACTCCCACTACAAACACCTTCTCTTCCTATAAAGACTATTAACATAGAACAACATGTACTTATGGCTATTTCTGACAACAGTATTCAAAGTGAAAATGAGCAGAAATCATAAATTTAATAACAATGAGAATCCATCCATTCTTATTTTTGTGGTATCACTCCTATATGAACTTGCAGTAAGATACCTGTAAGAAAACTACATTATGCTGCTTTGTTTTTGGAGGAAGGAAAACTGCCTTTGGGAAATAAGAGCCAGGAAATACTGATCCTCTGTAGCTTTGGCTCTATATTTGACCTCTCCTCTCTAAACAGCCTAGAATATGCAATAGTCAGGAGGGAATATCTATGTATCTGTAATAAAAACTTATTCTCTACACAGTTCAGAAAAGTCTTGCAGTAACCACAAACAACTCTTCCAGTCAGATGCCTCCATGTTAACACAAGAATGGAGGGATGTGTCTTGGACCTCTCAGATCTTTCCCTGTTCTCAAAGCACTGTTACTTGATTCTTCTTTTTGTTCCTGTGAACAGACTGTAGCTACCTCCTGAAATCTGTACTTCAAAGGCTGCATTTGACATTTTTCATCTCTTGCTGTCCAAACACAAAGCAAGAGATCAGGCACAGGAACTTTACTGAAAAAAATCACTATTACCTAAGATAAACACCAAACAAATTAAAAAACACAAACCCAAAACTAAACAAACCCCATGCTTACTTCTAGACTGACTATCTGTTAGGCGAAGCATTATGAAGTATTTCATTCAGTTCCCTGCTGTGTAACTTACCAAATATATTGTGACTTAAAAAAGCCTCCAAACCAGTTTTCCCCTCTGAAAACCAGTTACTTAGCTGCCACAACAGTCAAACTTTCTGGTTATAGGCTATCAAATGCTACTGTGCTTTACCTGTTTAAGCCCCTCATATCCAAATGTTCCATCACAAAAAGACAACCGCTCCCAGGCAGGTCTATAACTTTGATGGGTTTAGGTACTTTTATCGTCTGTGTTTTCAAGAGGGCTTCCAAACTTGCCATTTCACCCTCAAACATTCTTCTGGCCTGCCAGATAGTAAAAAGAAAGCATTGGTTTCCAGGAATACCAGCCACAGGTAACAAAGCTCTTTCCTCAAATCACTTCAGGCTGTAAATGTTAATTAAATGAGAAGTCTGGAGCAAGTGGTTACTGCACATACAAGATACAAATAGATCAACATCACCAGACTTGACAGTAGTTTTACAATTACAGAAATTTCACTTGATAAAACTAACCATGGAAGTTACTTGGGTTCCAGCATTTTCTACAGTCATAAAAATAACTTGGAAAGGCTGTTTACAACTGAAGGAGTGCAAACAGCACATACAAACAATTTAAGCAAAATCATGGGATTACACAGCTATCGTCTAGAAAGGTGTGGGTAAAATACATCATCAGTTGAGAAAAGGGAAGAGCGGTGCTGATATTCAGGACTTCCTGACACAGACAGCTCAGTAATATAATCTGGGTGCAAAACAGTCTAGTTAACAGTCACAGAAGGATCTTCCCTGGCCCACTTCTTTTGCTACATGAGGAAAAATAAATTACCAATGATATCAGAGAAATGCCCCTTAAAGCACTTGTGCCCAGAAACCCTAAGAACCAACCCTACCAACCACTGTCACTTTGAAAGCATTCTGAAGTCAGGCGCTATTTCTGCAGGTGTCACCCACACTGAGTAAAATCTATCCTCTTGAGCTGCTCATCAGACATCAGGGGCAGCAGTCACACCAAGAAATGCTACTCTAGGCTAAAGTTAGGCAGAGGTTGCAGACAAAGGATATGTGGGAAATCTTGTACTACTGCTAAAAGCAAAAACAATTAAATATAATTAAATAGAAATAGAACACCAGTCCTTTACTACTGGCAACCTGAAACAGACATTGACTAAAAACTTCAAAGCCTACAGGAGATTTAGAATGAAACCTGCTGAATTACTGACCCAAGGGCAAGCTTTGTTCAGAGGAAATTAGTAAATACTGTACCTCTGTCTCAAGCATCCTACTAGGTTAAAGTCAGCTGATAATAGGAGAGAAAAGACCATGTTTTCTAAAATGTTTTTCTAAAAAACCTGCTGATAATACAGTGCTTGCTGCACGCACAGCACAGCACAGCACTAGAACACACTTTTGCTGAGTTTGATTCCATTAGCACTCAGGACTGACACACAGGCAGAAGCTCCTAAAATTACATGATTAATGCATAGAAAAAAAACACTTCAGATCTTTTTTCCTAGCCTTACCTTGTAGCTAGCTGGACCGTAAACCTAAATACACAATTAACAAAGATCTAAGTGGAGAGACTATATCGCAATCAATTAAAGCTATTTCCAGTCTAATGTCCAGCAGAATTACCTTTTCCTCATTTCCTATGTTACTGCCTATGTACATCCATAAGCCTGATAAGATTGGGATGTGCAAACTAATTTGGACCGATATAGCTGAACATATGCCTTCAGAAACATTTGTCTGCTGTTAGAGGCAAACTCAGGTTCTGATTTCTGTCCTTCCAGCAAAGTACAAATAGAATAGGTTCCTCCCTATCCTGAGTGACTGATTCCATTGCTTCTCCAGTCAGGTGAGCCTGCTCTGACAGGGGGATTGGACTAGATGATCTTTCGAGGTCCCTTCCAATCCCTTATGATTCTATGACAGAGTCATTCATTTGAGACAAGTAACAGAGCCCTTGCAAGTGAATCCACCCGCTCTCTGGTTTCGTAAATACCGATGCCGTAAAGGCAGGTTGTAGCAATGTCTGTCTGTCTTCTACAGCAGCTGCTACCAGGTATTGAAAAGACAAATCAGAAAATTCTGAAGTAGAAAAGTATCATTTATTAAGAAAAACGTCTTCCTACACGCAGGGAATGGCTGGGTTTGTTACCACAAAAGAAGATGCAAACGCCCATTAGAGAGTTTTACACCTCCTGGGAAGTTCCAGGCACTCCCACAGCCCATGCATCAGCGGCAGCAGTGTCCCTGCGCGGGCCCTGAACACAGAGCGGTAAATCCCCCGCAGCGTGGCCGCTTCCACCCGCGCGCTCACCGCGGCCTCCCCGGCCCCGGGCTCCTCCACCGCAAAGCAGCCGCGACCCACAGCAGCCCCCAAGCACACCCTGCCGGGGCAGAGCTGCCCAAGAAACCCGGGAACCCCTTGTCACCGGCAGTCGCCACGTCCGTGCCGAGACCCGCAAATCCCCCTGCACGGAGACGAGGCCGGGGCTGCCTTCCCCACCTCCGCCTTGTGGTTGCTCTTCACGTAAACGCGGCCGCGATCCGTGTCGTAGCTCTGACCCTCGCTGATGCAGCCACCTCCGGAGTGCCCCGTGGGCCGCAGCACAGTCGTGCCCAACTCCCGCCTCAGAGCTGCCTCCATGGTGCCCCCGGCTCTGACTACGCGGAGCGCAGAGCAACGCAGACGGGCTAGCAAAACGACCGCGGCTGCGGCTGCGCGGGGCCGGTCAGGGGCGGGTCCGTGGAGCTTCAAAATGGCGGCGGCTGAGGGGTGGGGAGAGGGGTTGGTGGGCGATTTGGATGCTGCTGCGAGCACTGGCTGAGGGAGCGAGGAGCATCTTCAGCGTCTTGGCTGGGAGAGAGAGAAATGTAAAATGGCTGCTGGCGGGGCAGGGGGGAGGAGCGGGGCCTCCTCAGAGCTGCGGGAGAGTGAAGGCGCTTCCTGGCCTTCCTTTTCCTTTTTTCCCTCCGCCGCCTTGAGAAGATGCGGATGTCGGGAAGATACTGCAGCAGGGCGGGGCTATGTAGTCATTTAACAATGACCACATAGTGACTGTTACTATGGGTAGTCATTTGAAGGTATTTGTATGTAACCTGCTTTGTGGGCGCTAGAAGGGTTCTTCAGCGATTACAAGGCCAGCTTGCTATTACTGGACACTGGCTGCTGCGGGTCTGGAATAAAGTGCTGTGTTGTATCCCATCAAGATCACTTATTTAGCAAGTAACCTGCCGTTTAAAATGCCAGTTTCATGTGCAGAAGCTGGAAGAGCTCCTGCTGATCTTTTATTTGTTTCTTTATTAGTGCAAGATGTTCTCTGATGTTCGACTGTTTCCTAAAGTGTCTCTGGCCTCAGTGATTACAGTCACTAATTAGTTATTCCTGTTTCCCTGTTCACTACACTGATTTATGTGATTCGGGGTTTGTCTGTTACTGTGCTGCTTGAGGGATTTGGACACTTACAGGCCTATATCTGGGTTTATGCAGTAGTTTACACAAACTGCAGACAAGATTAATTTGGAATTACTGATGTGTCCTTTCAGATTTTAAACTCCACTTTGCTTTAGTGCAGGAGGATTGCAGCTCAGAGGCCTCTAACAATTAATGTGCAGCCACAAGATAACAAATGGTGAATGAACTGAAGTTCTTTATTTCCAGAAGTCTGTACCTTTCCTTTTAAAGACATTCCATATAGCTTTAATTTTTTGTTTATTTATAAATAACCTGTACTTTGTTCATCCAGAAGTTGATAATTTAAATTGAGCAGCATTTCTACTCAATCTGGACTGACTGGCTGTGAATATTTTTGCTAGATCTCTGGAGATATTTAAAACCAACCTGGACATGTTCCTGTGTGATTTTTTTATCTAGGTGATCTTGGTGAGGCGGGGGATTGGACTAGATGATCTTTTGAGGACCCTTCCAATCCCTAGCATTCTGTGATCCTGTGATTTGTACAGAGCCTGGGCAAATCATCAGAGTGCCGTGCTTGTACCAGTTCCACAACATGTGAGATAAGCTTAAGAGGTGTGCTGCATAGTACTGGTGTGTGCCTAAGAGGTGCATTTACTTTCCTGGAAAGCACGGCATGGGAGCATGCTGTCAGGAACTGCACACTTTGTGTACGAGAAGTTTCACATCTTAGATGTGTCACGCTTGTACAAAGATCACAGAGCAGATTTGTAACTGCATAGGTGAATTTTAGCATCATGCCTTTGCTTTCATGGACATGTGAGCTGCAGCTTGGGTGTTTAGCCAGTCCAGCTTTGTCATCAACATGCTACACCTTGCTTGTAGAAGATTGGTTGGATGGTTTCTGTTATTTTTATTAAATGACATTCTGCAGCTCTTGGAAAATTCTTGTGTCAATTTTTATTTCTGCTTTTTGACAAAGCAATTAGAAAACAATGAGAATTTGTTACATGTGTTTAATGGAGTTAAAATAGAATGAAATTTCTGTTTCAGTCTTCAAATACTGAGTTGTAGTGGAATATTCTGTACTGTCAGTAAAGAAGTTGTCATGCTGCACTGGAGAAAAGATAGAATGCTATAGGAGAGAGTGATTGTCCTTAATATTCTAGAATTTAATGAGATTGCATTTCCTTCAGATAGGATGTAACAGAGGTTTGGCCAACATTGTAACGTCAAGCTCATTAGTTACATGGTGGACATATCTGCAGGAAGAAGTGTCAGCTTGCTTTTCAGATGAGAGGGAAAGTGTTCTGGAGGAAACACGTCAAGACCCACAAGAAGCTACAGGCACCTGTCTGTGGGAGACGCAGGCTTTCAACCCCTGCAGACACCAGGATTAAGTGAGAGCCAGGATTTGGGAGCTGCTGCTTGACACACGCCCTCGTCAGTGCAGGCTCCAGCTCCAAGTTCCCTCTTTGGCCTCTGCTGTAGATCGCTGTTCCCTGTATCGAGTCAGGTCCACGTGTCCTTACAGAGGGCTGCAGAACAAAGTGCAGTCATGCTTGGCAGTTGTTCATGCAGTGCAGGTCCTGCCTGCTGTGTGGAGTTATTGTGTCCCGTAAAAGGCCATATGGGTTGACTTTATGATAATCTTTTGTCCCCTGCCTCCACTCTTTCCCCCCATGCATTATTTATTCTCATTTAGGCATTTTTTTTAAAATCTCCCAGTGTGCTGTTAGAACCACCCCCTTCCCTCTGCCCTGGTGGGGTTCACCAGCAATATTTATCTTGTTCTGATCCACGGCAGTTAACTCTATTTTGCACAGAAAATTATTTTCTGTGGTGAACAAGGCAACTGCCTTGCTGGCCTGCAAGTGATTTGGTGAGTCATCAGTTAATATTCACATCCTGAACAGAAAAGCCCTGCAGCTGCTAATTTCTGTTTACTTTGTGACAGGAGGTATAAGAAGAGAATAGGTAATGGTTGGTTTATGTATGTAAATAGAAAGTATGCTTTAGGGCTTTTCAAGCTCCTAGCCTCTCATTTGTGTGAATCTATAGGAAATGGGTTGCAGGTACTTAATCTTTCTTTCCTCCCCCCACTTCCCTCTTCCAAGAGAGTGGATCAGGAAGGATGTCTGATTTTCCACTATAGAAGGAGAGTAAGATACTCACTGAGGGTTGGTGGTAGTAGTAGTTGTTTCTCTCTGACTTTCCATAAATATAATTTGCCCTAAGAAAAAGAAATTGGGGTGCTTGATAAATTCCTGGGTCAGCTGTATCAGCAGAGAAAGGGAAATGGAATGAGAATTTCTATTATCAAAATAACAGACTGGGGTAGACCTGGGTAGCAGAATTTGGCCACTGTGCTAATTTGCAAAGATGCTGGGGTCAGTCACTGATGTCAGTTTATTTGCAGAACTACAGCCTTCCTGGGTTAGTTTTCAGCAGTTTCCATAGTTATTTTGGGGCAGAATCTGAGCAAAGGTGTGACCAAAGACAGAGGACTTTTTCTTGCATGTTGCAAAAAGAGAAATCTGAGAACTTATTTTCCCAAGTTTCCTGGTTTGGCTTTATCTTCATCTCCCTTTGACACAGACTGCACCAGATTGTTCACAAATGTCTGCCCACCAACAAGAAGTTCCGGGAGAATGCTTGGTTTTTCTGGTTCATTTTAATAATAATGGATAATAAATTATCCTCTTAGTGAGAGCAAAAATGTGAGGTTTTTAACAAATACAACCTTTGAGAGTTTGTGGGGGGTTTAAATCCCAATCAAGAGAAAATTATTGCTATTTGCAGTCCTGACTTCTGATTAGCCTAGTTCTGTATGACACAAACTACATTGTGGTTACTTGTCCTTTCAGCTGCCTCAACCAGGTTATCTCAATATGTGGAAGTGGGTCAGCAAATGCATTTTCTTTCATACTGTTCAGACAGGCAATAGGTTAAAGATTTGTGGGTGTATGCTAGCTATGTGGTTCCTGTATAAAGTATACCCATGAGCTGGCTTCAGAATAAACCTGGGCTTGGCACAGATTTATGCTCTAAACATGATTACGTGTAAGTGCCAGATAAGTGGGAATACTCAGGGAAGTGGGAACATTCCAGATTTGTCCTATTTGTGGCATAACAACAACCATTTGAAAAGCTGTCAAAACCTGATAAGCACTTCATGTATTTTTAATTTAAAAACAAGGACAAATGATGTTTAATTGGAGCTTTTGTCCATCCTTCCATAGTGAAGTTAGGGAAAAGTCAAATATACAACATTTCAGTAAAGCAAGATAATACTGTTCAGTTTGTAGTTCAGATCTTAGAGCATCCCAAAGTGCTCCACTGAAATTGGTGAATAAAGTCCCATGACTCTCCTTTGTAATAGATGCAGCAAATACCTTTGCTGGGACTGGAAACCTGAGGCAGGAAGAATTTGAGTGAAGTGGACAAATTCATACAGGAATTCTGTGTTAGAGCTGGGATTAGAGCACTGGTTTCCTGATGCCCAGAGCTGTGTTCCAGCTGTCTAAAAGCTGCTTCCATAGGAAAAGTACAAATTACTGTTACTCCTGCGTTTAGCTCTCCTCAAACACTGACCTAGAAGCCCTGGCACATCTGGAGGAGAAGAATATTGCTGTACATGGGCCTTCACCAGCAAACCACTGTGGTTTCTCCTTGCTTTCCCAGCATCTGGGGTTAGGGGTGACACAGATTGGTTTAGAAACCTGTTGGGTTTATTTTCATGGCACGTGAAGAGTATTTACACCAAAGATTACCAGCTTCCTCCAGCTTCCCCCATACTGCATTTAGTATATGCTTTGCCATACTAGTAAGGTTGGATTACAGGTTCAGGAGCAAATCCGCATCTGGCTGATGGCTCGGCCATGTCTCATCCGTGTTCTGTAACAGTACACTGCACTGAGTGCAGATGGCAAGAAGACACCGGCACTGGTGTTTATGGGATGAAAAAAGCCAACGGCTCTTCTGACTGTGAGTATTCTAAAAGCTTGAGCCAGTCACTGCCACAGCAGTGGACAGCAATGTAGGTCCCTGCCTGGGGCTGATGCCTTGTCCAGAACCGGCTGTTTCTTGCACTAGGCCTCTCCCGCTGTTCCTGCCCCTGTTCCTCTCCTTTCCTTGGGCAGTTTGAACACCCGCAGAAAACCCAGTAGCTGTTCGGTTCCCTCTCGCTACCACTCGGCGGGACCGCGGCTCGAACTTTATTGCTACTCTCGGGCGGGAGGTGGGACTTGCTGTAATTGATGTGGGACAGAACCAATGGCCGCCTTGGAGCACCCTGGCAACTGAGCCGCTGGGTCCCGTTGGGAGCACGAGGGAGGGGGCAGTCCGTCTTTGCCTCCCGCCAATGGACGACGAGGAGGGCGGGGACAGTGCTGTTCGCTGGACCAATAAGTTGGGTGAGGAGGGGATCACTGTTCCCCCGGTAAAGAGAGCTAGTGGGCGTGGCTTTGCGCCTGCCTACCAATGAGCGCTTGAGGGGGCGGAACCTAAGGAAGATGCCCAATAGCGATACTTGGGGGCGGGGCCTGAGGTTCTGTTAGGCTGTCAGGGCGGTGCTGACGGGTGGTTCTGCTGTTGCTGCTGCTGCTGCTGCTTCCCGCGCTGCCCCGAGCCTCTGGGCATGTCGTGGCGGGCGCTGTTCCCGCTGCTGTGACCGGCCCGCGCCGCCGCCTCGCCCGCCTCCGTCAGCACCGGGAATGCCGCTGCCCGCCCGCGGTGTCCTGGCCCCGCCGGGCCCCGGGCTGGGCCGCGGGGGCTGAGCCGCTGGGGAGGATGAGCTACGCGGGGAGCCCGGGCAGAGCCTACGACTTCCTGCTGAAGTTCCTGCTGGTGGGGGACAGCGACGTGGGCAAAGGCGAGATCCTGGGCAGCCTGCAGGGAGCGCCCGCCGAGTCGCCCTACGGCCACAGCCTGGGTAAAGGCGCGGCTCCTCGCCAGCTTCCGTGACCCTGAGCCGGGGAGGGGGCGGCGGCTGGGAATCGGGTACCGCAGGCCCGGGAGAGGGGACCGGCACGCAGAGCCGAGCGGAACGGTGCGTTGTGCACCTGTTTGTCAGCAATTCCCTTCCGTTCTGTCACGGCTTCACGGGTGGTCCCATGTGCGCAGCTGGGTTTGGAGCTTAAGTTCAAGAGCGATGGCTTAATGCACAGAGAGAGAAAGATCAGGGTGAAGACTGTACCTTCCACTGCAGTTCTGATATCGAGGAGAGGGAAACGCTAATAACCGTGTTTTTCTGGTAAAGAATCTTTGTTGAAGACATTTGCTGTGAAACTGCTGTCACTTATCGCTGTCTTGTTCACGTTATGAGAACAGTAGCCCTTTAAGATCAAGGTTCATGTTTGCAATATATTCTTTCACTTAGACTTTGTAAAGGCAGGACTGAAGGGCCTCATCCATGACAGACCCATTCTGTCTGGACCCAGCTGCAGACTGGTTTACAACTAAGCGATGGCTCGAGGCAAAGGGGATTTTGATTTTCCTTCCCCTAGTTTTCACTCTCCTACTCCTGTTTGCCTACAACATACTCTGGCTTCACTGCTTTTTTCCTTTCCCCCCTCACACAGATCTATCATGTGGCATATTAAAGAGCAAATTATCTTGTCAGATTACCCATTGCTGTAATTTACTGCCAATCTGTGAGTAGTTAATTAATGCTGGGATGTTTTAGACTGACTGTGGGTCTGTTATTGCATGAGTTCATAGTCCTGATTCACAGGGAAGAGCTGGAGAGAGGAGGGTTCTCTGTACCAATGCTTATGAGTCACACTGTACCTTGGAGGTATCAATGTACGTTTCAAGATGTTTGCTTCACAGTTTTGCTGAATTTTTCCTTATGGTGCTGCATTGTGTTTACTCGTTGTGCTTTCAGGTGGCTGAAGAAAAGGGATGCAGGGCTTGGGCAGAACGTGCCTAGCCTGGTTCTGTTCATACAGTCTGGTCTGTAAATCCTTTTGCTGAAGGAGTACTTTAGTCCCTGATGTATTTTGGTGTAACAGAAAACATTTTTGACCTGCTCATCAGTCGTTTGTAGATAAACCCCGTGATGCTTGTGGCTTTGCTCTTAAAATATTTGAATGATGTAGAACTGTGTTAGTGATAGGCAAGAAATACAAATAGTCTTTTTGAATTATTTTGCGAGTACTTAACATGCAGCTTGGGAGCTGTTCATCACAACTACTAACTTCAGAATGTATATGTACAGGGTCAGGGAAGTCTTGTGTGCTGTTCCATAGAGTCTCTTCACCAGGCTGTTTATCTGTCTGGACTACAAAAGGTTAGGCAAACACGAGAACTGGGACCTCACAAACTCTGCGACACAAAGGTCACTGTTCCACAGATACTGGAAGAAGTTCTTGTCCCTGAGAGGATGAGCTTCTCTGGAGGGAGGGAAAAGAGGTAAAAGAGAAAGGGTGGACGTAACAGATGGCACAGCAGTGTGGAAGTAGCACAATCTGACTTTTAGTTCTTGTGCAGCTGCTGTCAGAATTAAGGATTTTTTTGCGTACTGAGCCCTGGTGTTTGTGCAGACCTAGCAGAGTGTCTGGCCTCATGTAAGGATTTTAACTGAGAAAGCTAATTAAAAATTATTTTTCACTCTTTGCTCTTCAATTTATATTGTTCCTGAATGCTTTGAACATGAAATACTTTTAAACACTGCATGTGAGCTGTCTGGTTTCTCTGCTGGTCTGCATCTTGGATCCCTTCTCCACTTTGTATCCCCTCGGTCCTTCCCACAGTGCTAGAGCATGGCTGTGTGGGATGCAGCTGTGAGGAATCTGCAGGCTCAGGGACTATGAAAATAGCAAAGCAGAGAGAGGGATAGAGCTAAATATCCTGTTGGTGTTATGACTAAATTTCTGGTTTAACTTGATTAAAAAAACTTGATAAGCACTGACTTTCACCATTTTAAAGTCTTCTGTTAAGTGCCAGGATCTACCACTTTCATAATCACTGCTAGGACTGGGACTGTGGAAGAGCAAATCCAGTGGTGTGATAGATTCTGTCAAAACATGCCACATGGATAAGCTCTGAAATGACAATTTTGTTGTGGAACTTGATGAAAGGGAGTAGCTTTGAGACTGCAATGGGGGAGAGAGAGAGATGATGTGGTAAAACACAAGAGCAACTGAGGAGAGAGAAGCAGAGCACTGAAAGGCCTTGAAAGTCAGAACAAAGGAGTTAATTTGTTGAAGCAAGGGAAATTTTGTAAATTTGAGGTGGGAATGTGAATGTTGAGAAGTTTGGAAAGGACGAGCTACAGAGGTGATCAAGATGAAGGACAGATGAGGCCCCAGTTAGGACCCGTTGTTTAGAGAGTGACCAGTTCTGTGGATAAAATGGAGATGTGACCCTGAAGTTACAGGGCTGGGTTTCAGGAAGGGCAGCAATGCATTAGAATTGAAGAAGCAAAGATAGAATTTAGTTTCTTCCTTGTGCTCAGCAACAGAAGGTTATCACCAAGGTGTTCTGCTCTGCACTGCTCTAGGAAGTAGAGGGATGGACAATTTATAAAGCAGGTGTATGGAAGAACAAGGTGTTGAACAGATTGTGACCCCACCCTTGGGAGAGAGGAAAATTGAGGTGAACCCTGTGGGATATTGAGGTGTGGAAGAATGGCTGAGCAAGGATGGACTCATCAGCAAGGAAGGATCAAGAGGATTTGGTTCATTGCTGGGATGTCTTCAGCAGCAACAGAGTAAGTTAATTAGGTTAGAAGAAGGAAGGTAAAATAAAACCTGGAGGATTGGAGGACAGTGTGCAAGGTTTTTTAGGTGATTGGCTGGGATTTTTTAGCCACCACATTCCTGAAGGCTTTCTGTGCTGCTGTCTGTCTCACCTCAACTCTGTGTGGTCCAACTTTAATTGTATAAACCACAAACTGATTTTTCACAGTCTTTAACTATTCAGAAATAAATCTGCCACCTTCCTCATTCCTGGGAAAATATTGCAGTTGTAGGTTGTGGTATTTTTCATCAGTACACAAAAATGATACGAAATCTGGAGATGGGAAGGAAGACTGGCTTTGTGTGATTAGTCAAGTCCTTGAAGGCTGCTGTTGGTCCTCAAACCACGGTTAGAATGCGTTTGGCACGGTTCAGCTATTAAGGAGCGAAGTCTCTTGGTCTGTGAGTTTTATTTAATGATCAAAGGGCTGTGGGTTGGAACGAAGAAGTACAGAAGCTTTTTTACCCTAACAAAATAAAGGCTGTCATGGAAGATGCATTAGTGAATGGATTGGTGAATACAATTTAGCAGGCAGTTACCCTGGAGAGGGGCAGGAGGCGGTAAGGTTAGTTGTCTGGGTAACCTGCTTTTACAGCTCTCCCACATCTTGCTGAAAGCTGAATCACAATAGATTGGACACGCTTGGACTTGAACTTAGTAAGAAAAACTGCACAAAAATGATCTTAGAGAGAGCTGCAGAAAGTTTGCTTTTAAGGAGTGTTCATTTCTCATCAGAATAGATTCAGAGGGAATAATTGCTTCTACCTAGAGCAGAGCATGTGACTGTGCTGTCAGTAGGCAGACAAATATTTTGATGTTGGCACTAACAGTTTTTCATTCAGCTGGATCCTGGGGGGTTTGGGTACTAGCATACCCTCTGCACTGTGATTGCTTGTGACAGACAAAGGGATCGTTCAAACCTGGGTACTCGGGCACTCCTTTTCATGCAGGAGCATTAGGTTTAAACTGACAAACTGCTTCATCCTTTCTCACCCAGCGACCTTTTCACATCCTCTTACATTCATAGCACAGTTGCATTTAGACTGGGATAGCTGCTCACAACCCAGCAGAGAAACTTGGAGTTCAAGTGGCTCTTCCTGATAACACAGATCAAAGCCATTCTTTGGTGTAAAGAGGAGGGAATGGGCCCTAACTAAAACAAGGAAACAGAAGAAAATAGTATGAACTCAAGAAGCTGAAACACTTAGATTTGTGAGCTGACTGTGGTTTTCTCCTCTTCACCTGCAACAGGACTGAATACAGAATTAATAGTGGTAAAACCCTTGCCACAAAGACTTGATGTTGTTTCTCTGTTCCGTCTTCGTAGAACTAGGTTTGAAAAACGTTACTGAGCTGAAAGGAAAAGGAAATAACATCGGCTTGTTTTCTTACCACTGTAATAATGAACAGGGCACTGACTTACTTTGAAGCCATTGCATTTTCCTAAACACAACATGATCAAAAGATTGCAGTAGTGACTAATGGCAGCATTATTAAATGTCGGAATTTCTTTGCACGTGGCACCACCTTTAGGGACGAGCTTCAGTCTGTTCTGCTAGGATTTATCCAGCACAAGAGCTGTTTAAAGTTGCTGAGCACTAGTGTCTCTCAGTAAATGAATGCTTTTGGAGGGTAGTTCTGCTTCCCGTAAGCCACCTAGGCTTCATCTCACAGCACAAGGACAGCAAAGATTGATCACTCTGCTCTCATCAAGTAACTTTCCAACAGTCTGAATATGCATGAATTATTTTTTCCTCCTTGATTTTTCGTTAAAATGCCCACTGATCTCAGTTTGTACAAGGAAAAGCAAGTGAGGTTTAATTTTATACTCTGAGTTAAAGTGTCTAGAAGACATCTAATTAATATCTTACTGCTGTAGGTTCTTTGATATTAGAGGAAAAATTAGTTGCTTCAGGGAGGGCATCTAACTTATTTTGGGATGAGTGTGTAAAGCAGTAATAGATCATACTCTGCTTATGACTGGCCCTTTATTGTGTTACCGAACAAGAGCTTTGCTGAGTGCTGAAAGACTACTTCAGTTTTATGTCCTGCCTAAGGAAAGTTTTATAAATGGAAGTTGCTCCCCACTCCATACTTATTCTTCCCCTTTCACAGTGTTTAAAAACAGAAAACTTGAAATAATTTCTCCCTTTTCTGCTAGCTGTCACTGCATTTTGTCTCTTCCAGGTGGAAGAGCCATACAGTAGCAATTCTTCTTAACAGGTGGTCGGTTTTGAAAAGCATGCATTACCTGAGAATGTGGGTCTCGCTTTGATTCCCTTTATTCTTGTCTTATTTATGACAGATACTTTCCATCTTGAATAGAACCACAGTGCTTGTGGTCTAATTCAGACTGGGTTTGTTCTTTGCTTCCTTTTGTGTACCTTTCTCCCATCCCTCGTTTAATGGAGCACTAGAAATCCTCGGCCAGCTTGGTACTGTATGGTGTTTCACCTGTTTCTTCAGACCTTTCATAAAAAATATTTTTGCTCCATTGCACACTTTCTTCTACTTGGCCATTTTTCTTCAACAAAATATATTAATATTTATTTGGTTTAATATTGAATTTAACATTTAAACTCTAGTGTCAGGCACTTATATTCATCTTATGGTCAAAAAGAGCTACTGTCACACATTTTCTTGGAGGCCAGGAGCTAGGGCATCCTACGGTGAGGTTCTGAAACCTACTTAATTAACGGGCTTCCATAATTTCTCTTCTTGTCTGTCTCCTCACCCACCGTCTTGGAAGGATGAAAATCAAAGCTACACACACATATTCACACCAGGTATTTCCCCATAACTGACCCTTCTCTTCCTTAACAAGGCCTGTTCAACAGTGACAAAAGACTTAACAAAGAAAACACCTGAACATCGTTCAAGCATGTTGTTGTCCAGCCTCAGAACCAGAAGCCTTGAAATCACAACATTGTGTGAACGTTTTGCAGATTCCTGCTTAATGCAAACCTGTACACACTTGTCTGAATTTGAGATGCTCCTAGTAATGCTTCAGATTCCTGTGGCAGGAGAGACAACAGCAGCTGCTCACCTTCTTCTTTCTCATGCACATTCATTTAATAGTGCCCTGCGCTGCCTGTCTCTCCCTTCTCCTTGGGCTACTTGGGTGTCTCTCCCCCCAAGATCTTTTTCATAGATATGAGGGAGTGGGAAAGTGACTGCAAGAACAAGAGAGGAGGAGCCTCCCAGACAGGTGTGCAACATCAAAGACAAAGCCCAGGTTATTTTGAAAAGTGGTCAGACTTGAAGGTAATTGAGCCCTTTTAAGGTGGTTTGGCCTAACCAGAACTGTGTTTGCCTGTGCTAGGATTAAGTTTCACCAAATGTGTTGGTTAAATTACATTTACATATTGCTCTAAAATAGGGGGTTTTTTGTGGGAGCTAAAGAAAAATGGAAAATGGGATCAAGAGCAGAAATTGGTGAACTTTAAAAGTTGAACTTCTATCCCATTTTACTCAGCTCTTCTGGACTTTGTTTAGTATGAGACTGGAAATACAAAACTATTTACACAAAGTACTCTGTGGGGGCTAGTGTTGGCCATGCTGGTTTTATTTGATGATCATCTCAAATGTAATACAGCAAACACATTCGTTTAGAGCTTACTTTGCTTTTTAAAATCTGTTGATGGTGTGGGATGTATCAGTACAAATAGTTGTTCCCCTCGTATTTCCTCATGTGTTGTAACATGAAAGTATGAAACAGAAAGCTAAGCAGTAGAGTACTCCAGCTGGAGCTGCAAGTTCATAGATGAAGAAGCTGTTGCAGATCAAACACTGATTTATCAACATAGTTAACATCCAGTCTTTCAGAAAGATGCGACAATCATCAGTCAGTATTGCCTATAATCCAGTACCTACTCAAGGCAAAGTCCAATGACATGTTGGTGTTGAGTACAGCTGTTTATGTATTTAATGGTCACTATGCAAAGCTATAAAGTGCTATGAAGGGAGAACACAACACTACTCTGTGGCTCTAAAAGGGTATACTCATCAGCTGGGTGGGATAAGCAGAAGAGAGAAAGTGTCATCAGTAAGGAGCTGTGTGCAGTGACCAAGAGTGGTGAAGAACAACTGCCCTAAGGCTTTAGTGCAGTATGTACCTGCTTTTGGAATAGGTGCATTGCTCTCTGGTGTATTAATTGGACTGCTACTCTGCATGCTGGTAAAAGAAATGTGTATGCTATGTTCAGCTGAGGCTCACTGGTGATTCTTTACAGCAGGCAGGGGGTGCTTATTAGAACCCTAAAGGATATAAATCTCTAAGAAGTGGAACATATTCAGGTCTGTATAATGTTCACACTGGCTGAACCAAGTCCCTTGACTGTGCTCAAGGGGAGTTGATAATCCTTCTTGACAGGGCAGAAAAGTACCTCCTGCAGCTGGGGGAAGGATGGGTAGGGCCCAGCCTTATGTGCATGCAAAAACATTTCCGCCAAGTCATTGAATTTTTACTGCTTTGTAGGCTATAAACAGCAAAGATTAAGTATTTTGGAATAGTATTTGTTGTCAGAAGCAGGAAAAGCCATTTACTGTTCATGAGATGCAGTCTTGTGTGAAGCTAAAATCCAATATAACAGCTTTGCTAATTTTCTTTGTTGCATGGGATTTGCTGCTGAAGGGTGCTGATACGAAAGCTCTGTATGAAGTTAACAAGTGGTGCCAGGAGATGGAGGTGGTTAAGCAGATGCTGGTGAGCACGAGGAAGCTTGAAGAGCCAAGCATGTAACTCAGAGTTATCTTGGACATGAAAATAATTTGTGTGACATTGAATTTCCAAGTACAAACCAGGAGTTTAATATGCAGAGGTGGAGTAACTATGATGGATAATTTCTGGAATAGAGATTTCCATGGACTTTTTTCTAAGTAAAGAACACAAAGGAGGGTCATCGTGAGCACACTGTTAGACATGGAAAGAGAGGCCCTATTTAGGAAGAACATGTAAACCTAGTTGCTTTCTGAGTCTGCTTCTCTCATGCACCTTCCAGTCTTCCTAATCCAGTGTTTGGAGATCTAGAATTCTCTGCAGCTACTTCGTTTATGGAAATGGGTCACCTGTGTGCTGTCTTTAAGTTAAAAATCATAGTTGGTCTTTTTTATGGCTGATTCCTAATTTATATAAGGAAATGCTCTGCATTTTTTATTCTAAAGGAAGTGGAATTCTGTGACCTCCTTTCAAACATTCAACAGTGATTGGTGCAGACATCACTCTAGGCTGCTTTGAGCCCTCCAAAACACGCAGCCTTAAAATAAGATGTTGACTGATGCAAAAATCAAACTATTTAGTCTTTCCCTCAATACATTGTTTTGGGGTCTTTGTTTTGTAAAGCCCCAATACTGTAAATGCCTGTTGTCATTGTGTATGTTACAGCAGTGCACACGTTCACACT